>JBBBDQ010002302.1:415000-560000 GCA_037127315.1 Ascarosepion bandense | reverse complement strand
TCTCTTAAAATATTGTTAAAATGTAAGCCATTTTTTCTCTTAAGTTTTGCTTAAATTTAAAAGTGTTCATGCTTAATTGAAGGATTGATTTTGTTTTTCTAGCCAAAATTTCACTGCTTGGTGGAATTTGTAGACAAAGACATAAGAAACGATATTCAGAAGTTTTGAGGTTGCAGTTCTTACAATAGTGCAGAAAATCGATTATATATATATATATATATATATATACACAAAAGGCAAAATGTTTGTATGTGTGTGTGTGTTTATCTGCCTGTATGTCTATTTTTTTTCAGCCTTTTTATTTTAGTTTTTGATTTGGGTTTGGCTCTAAGTAGGTATAATTGTAGTTCTTAGTCTTAGCCATGATACCATTTACTCAGAGGAATTGTTTAGCCTTCAAAATTCAGTTTACGACGAAAAAACTTATTTGATATCGATACCAGGAAATCAAAATTTGACTTATAACCTTTCATTTTATTTTCAGTCTATGGTTTCACTTTAACTGTAAACAACTATTGCTTTTTAGTCTTTTGTGCCAACGTCCAAAGAGTCTGAGCTCCAGGAACATGGATTAGTTTTAAAGCTTCCATTTCACCCAAGCCATGCTGGGCTATACTGCTTGTGTAAATTGAACACAATTGTATGCCTTCAGCAGAAAGGAAAATCTATTTGTCACTTTTCTTTATATATATATATATATATATATATATTTCTAGTATTTTACTATGAAAATGTGTTTTTATTTGGCCATAGCTGGAACCCTATTAGGTACAACCATCTCAAGTTAGGGTGCAGTAGATATCAGCTCGGAATAAGAAATTGGAGATCAGTGTTCAAATTTTAGTTGAATTCATTGCATTCCCTTACACACAAATACCCTTGGCAAACATGTAATCCATCACTTCCCCCTCTAGCTATGGATTAAATAGCAGAACAGAGTTGGTTCTATAGCCTTGGTTGGCAACCAGTCTACCACAGAAAGTAATGCAACTTACTGCAGGAAAATTTTCTGCCATGTCTTTTTTGAGACATGATCAGCCAAGCATGTATTATGTATGGCTGATGCCTTCAACTACAAATAAGGGTATTAGTCATTTTTTATATAAATATGTACTAATGGTATTATACTATAAAAGTGTGTTTTTATACTTTCATGGTATTTTGTTTTGCAGGGGGATCCCTATTTGCCCACAGCTGGAACCTTATCAGGCACTACCATCTCAGGTCAGGGATACCTAGGAATAATAGCAATTAAAAGATGGTTCCAACTCTCTTCAAAATCTCCAATCTTCTGACCCCAAGTCTTGCTGCCAGGTGTAGTCTATTGTCATACCCAGGTCTACTCTTAATGAAGCTGTAACTATAACAAAGGTTACAATAAATATGTACACACAGAAATGCACACTGTATTTTATATATGCAAATACAGGGGCCTGACAATATTTTTTGGACACTTTGAAAAAAGTACTTCAAGGTGGTTACTAGTGCCAAAAACTTTTGAGATTGTAAGTACGTAGTTGAGGAGTGAAAATTCACTACTAGTGTAATCATTTTTTTTAGTTTGGCTTTGATAATTTTAGTTTTTTGTGATTTTTGCGAAAACTTGCATGACACTATTTTTCGGACATGACAAAAAATCCTAATTTAGTAAGAGCTAAGTTCATGTATATGTTGCTGTATACAAATTTTCTGCTTGTACACTTAGCTGTCATCATTAGAATCAATTATCTGTTCTATTTTACTGGCAAAACAATTAAGTTTAATGAGGTAAAATGCATTCAAAAGAAGTTGTTTGTTTGGCATGGAAGAAGCGGGATGATGGCCTCAGCATCAGAAGGATCGCCATGGATTTGAAGCTGTCGAAATCAACGGTCGAATACATGCTGAAGACAAACTCCGAGCGGAAAAAGAAGAGAGGACGGAAAAGATCAATTGGCAAGAGGACTGAAAGGAGAATGAAGAGGACTGTGACATGGCTTTTGACATCTGGAGAAAAAGTTACAGCAAGAAAAGTGAAGGAGAAATGTGAATTGGATGTAAATGTCCGAACAGTACAAAGAACACTGCATAGGATTGGTTTGAAGTATGCAAAGGCTAAGAAAAAAATTACACTAACAAAGAAACACAAAGGAGCAAGACTGGAGTGTGCTAAAAGGTGGTTAACAAAGCATGTTGACTTTAAGAAGGTTATATTTACTGATGAGAAGCGTTTCAAGTTTGATGGGCCTGATGGATGGTGTACTTGGTCGAGAAGGGGTGAGCCTGCTGTACTGAACAAATGACAGCTGGGAGGAGGAGGAGTTATGGTTTGGGGTATGATCTTTGCTAATGGAAATATATGGTTGGAGTGGCTGAAAGGACGACAGAACAGCGAAAGCTACAAACAGTTGCTGGACGAGAAAGCCCTACCAAGGATAAGAAGAGAGATAGGGAATGATTTCGTTCTACAGCAAGACAATTGCAGCATCCATGTGTCAAAACTCATGAAAGAATGGATGGCTAAAGTGAATATGACTACTTTGGAATGGCCTGCAAAAAGCCCAGATCTAAATTTAATAGAAAATGTTTGGGAAATGCTTGCGCAACTTGTCTATGATGGACCTGAAATAAAGAAAGAGGCTCAACTATGGGAACGGATACTAGATGCCAAAAAACAACTAATAGAAACACGTAGAGATGTTATTGTGCATATGTTTGATCATTATGAAGAGAGATTGATAAAAGTTATTGAGAAGAAAGGTGATATTACAGACTATTAACAGTTTTTCAATGATGTCCGAAAAATAATGTCGTGTGTGTTTTGTAAAAAATGATGAAAAATAAATATTTTTCCTTACCTAATCGATTTTCTTCTATTTTTATTACAAGTATTGTCTTTATATGTTTATGCTATTCTATTGAAGGAATTTCACCACTCTATGGTACTCGGAAAGTCAAATACTAAAGTGTCCGAAAAATATTATCGGGCCCCTGTAGTAGTAAATAGCTTAAAAGTCTGTAGATTAGTTAGGCAGCATTATTTTTTTTATTAATTTATTTTTTACTATTTACCAACCTGCTGCAAGTTATTGAAAGCCAGAACACATTTTCAATTGTAAAAGTTTGTTGCAAATAATGATTTATTGATACAAGTTCTACTAATTAATCCTTAGCTAAAGAGAAGAGGTTGATTCATGCTTTTTCCAAGGGTATTTGTGTGCAAATGAATATAACAAGGGTGTATCATCAGTAGTAGTATCTTTGCAGTGAAGCAGTCAAACCTGCTTTACTCAGGTAAATTCAGATGTGAAATTCTACTGGGCAGTAGCCTATATCCAATCACATGGTTGTCTTTAGTCAGGAATTGATGCAAGTATTATAATCTCAGGTGAATTGGGATGTGGAATTGTACTGGTCAATAGCCTATATCCAATCACATGATTGTCTTGAGCCAGGAATTGATACAAGTGTTATTATATCATCCCTAGCTTCAAGAAATCACATTAGTATTGTGACAGCCACACCCTGGTATACAGCACCAACCTGCAATGTAAAGTGTGCAAGTGTAGTAAGAAGGGTTTCCTGACCTGACTAGTGAAGGGACACAAGCCTTCCCAACCCACCTGTGCCAAGCAGTGATTGACCAGTTGGCAGCCTAAGTGTAAAAGGCTGCACCTCAGAGGTCAATGGCTTTACCAGTAAGTAGAGGATTACTGGTAATCCCAGGTGCAAAAGTTACTATTTTGACTTAAATGTCACCATGAAACACAACTACTGAGACTGGTAGCTACAGTCAGTTAAGTGCCATACATGGTACCCACTTGAGTGATCATATCTCGAAAGGGTATTTGCGTGTATGTGAATGCAATGAATTCAACTGAAATTTGAAGTCGGCTCTCCAGTTCTCATTTTGAGCCAATATCAATTGTACCAGAATGCATGTCCTGCTAATAATACTTGCATCGATTCTAGACACACGAAAATCATTTTCAGTGCATTTCTATTTTTAAATCATTTGAAATTCATAATCTATCTTAGTTTGCTCAATATCTATTTCAGTCAGTCAGTTAAGTGCTATATGTGATAGACACTTGGGTGATCATGTCTCGAAAGAGACATGACTGACTGGGCAGAAAGTTTTCCAGCAATAGGTTGCCATTACTTTTTGCAATAGACTGGGTTCTATAGCCTTGGTTAGCAACTAATGTCCTGTTATTTAACCCATATATGGAGAAAAAAGATGGAATAATAACTTTCCCAAGGGTATTTGTGTATAAGAAAATGCAACGAATTTAACTAGAATTCGAACTTGGCTCTTTGATTTCTTGTTCTGAGCCAATATCCACAGTGGGGACTACAGTTGTTCAAAATGAACCAATGAATGAATGATGAATATAAAAAACCCAACCAGAATTGGAATTCATCTCTCTAATTCCAAACCACTATTCATTACACCACCTGCACATTGAAGTTTACATTTTGGAGTGGTCACCCATTTAGGTTCAATGTTGCTTAACTTTGGTGATCAAATGAGAACTGGTTTTTTCACGGGATATGGCTGTAAGCTTGCATTCATTTTGAAAACAAACCAAAAATAACTGTATTCTTTCTTTAAAAAAAAAAAAAGAAAAAACTCTCCTGCTTTTTCAATGCACTTAATCCAATACTTCTTCAGATTTAACAATCTAGATTTCTAGATTTCTAGATTTGATATATTGCATTGTTTAGGTAATTGCAAAACACTAAAAAGGATATGAATTGGGATCTAATATGGATTGAAATGTGCAGTTGTTGTGGCGCAGTGGATCTCTATTTGGAATGAGAAATCGGAAAGCCGAGTTCAAATTTCAGCTGAATTTGTTGCGTTAACTTATGCACAAATAGCCTCAGGAAAGACATGACTCTATTGCTGCTTCTCCCTCCAGCAATGGGTTAAATAGCAGAACAAATTGGGTTCTATAGCCTTAGTTGGTAACCAGTCTACCACGGAAAGTAATAGCAACCTACTGCAGGAAAGTCTGCCCAGTCAGTCAGGTCTCTTTTGAAACATTATCACCTATGCATGTATCACATATGGCACTTAACTGACTGATGGATTGGAAACCAACAGAATGATAGGATAAGGAACAAATAGAAAACGTTTATCAATCGAACACATTTCATTTTTATAATATGGAGACAAAGAAAATTCTGCTATTTTTATTTTTGCTTTGCTTGCTTTTCATTGCTTAAGCAAACCTCAAGTGCCACCGTCTTGTCAATCAGCGTCTTTCTTGAAATTTTGATTTTTCTTCTTCATGTGCCGTGTCCTTTCAGGCCTTAGACAATCATGGACCTCCACTTGTCCCTGTTCCTTGTCACTCCTAATACTTTTCCACTTTGTATCACTTCCAAACCCGGCTTCATCATCCATTTGCTCAAGTCCATCAAATATGTCTTGAACTGCTTTTTCCTGTCCATCTTTCTTGCTGTCTTGTGAGTATTGGATTCTCCAAACCCTACTTCCTCATTATGTGTCCCAGAAACCTCAGCTGTCTCTACCTGATGCTGAGTATGAGTTTTTTGGTTTGCATCCTCTCAAGCATCTTGAAATTGATCACATTTCTGTTGACTCTTTCTTGATGAAATCGTCTAACATTCACAGCCATACAGAAGGACAGATATCACATAGCTTTCTTTTTCTTTGTTTCTAATGAGATTTTCCTGTCTGTCAGTGCTCTGGTTAGCATTTGAAATGTGTCCTTGGCCATACCAATGAATTTTGATATAAGAACCAAAATGAGCAGTTTAGTTTTTTTTTTTTTTTAAATCGTATCACCCAGAGCAAGACAATAAGCCACTGATGTGCAGGGAACTACATAAGAGTAAAATACAGGTGTGACAACAGTTGTAAAGGTGGAGAAAAAGGAAAGGATATACAGTGTGGTGAAGAAAGAACTGGAGTCAAGTAGTTAAGAGATGGGTATTGACATGCATTTAAATTTCTGGAGGTTGTAGCCATTAGGAAGGGAAGAATATGGAAGCGAGTTCCACAGGCAGGAAGTACAAGAAAAGAAGATGAGGGAGTAGATTTGTCATCTGCATTTGGTTGATCTAACTGTGAATGGGTGAGATCCAGTTGCCAGTCTGGTTACATGAGTAAACACCTGTTACAGGGGAACCAGTGACTTAAGTTTGTTGGAGCAGAAACCATGAAAGTATTTATAGAACAGACAGCGGGAAGCCACATCCCATTGGTGGGGAAGGGGCTGGAGTCGAGCCACCAAGTCGGTACCTATCACATTACCGATTCTCCTTTGGAGCCTGTCAAGAACACCGAGATGAACAGCAGGGGCGCCTGACCATATATGACAGCAGTACTCCATGCACAGATGAATGGTTGATTTATATATATACAAAATGGATTCAGGTGGAAAAAACATCCTGGCCTGACACAGTGACCCAACCTTCCTAGCAGTGGATTTAACTACTGACTCAATGTAATGGCTCCAAAAATTTGATATTGGAAAAGAGGATAAGACTGAGGAGGCATAATGTATTGCTCTCAGGGAGACTCGCTTGGTCTATGCGTATAGAAGGCAGGAGAGGTTGTCTGTGGTGATTGACAGACAGCAGCTTGGTCTTAGACACACTGAAATTTACAAGCCACTTCTTACCCCAATCCACCACAGAATGTAGATCTCTCTCAAGATCAGCAGCGAGGTTATGTTTGTCCACCATGCTGGATTTCTTACTGATGTGGGAGTTATGGAAAAAAAAACAACAAAAACTCAAAACCTAACGGTTGACTTCTCCTAGATCTCTTCGCATGACATAATTGCAGTGGGGAGGTAGTTCATCAACCTGTTGACATAAATTCTCTCCATATCCATCTCTCCAGAAACCTGTCCACCTACCAATAATAAAGGAAGAAAAAGAAAAAAAAAAGACTTGAAGAAAATTGTCTGCCATTAATGGAATCTGTTGTTGCAATGCTGGCATTCCTGCTGAGGAATTTAACAAATGAGAATTTAAAGATGACACACAACCTTGCAAAAAGAAGAGCAATATTTTTCATAAAAATTAAAAATAAAACTGTCCTTTGTGGTTTTTGTCTGTGGCTATATTGTGCTGAATACACCGGTTCCTGTCTGATCACCAGAGTTAAGCAACATCGAGCCTGGTCAGGGAATACCAGGTGCTGTAAACATAAGGACCAAGATTGGTCCACTGGTCCTCTAGGTTTGGTGGTTGGGTGCAGGGCTAACAACCCTGTCCCGTAAAAAACAGTTTGTCACAGAAACAGCAACTAAAAGTTGCTGCCCTCTGCACCATCTGGGTGTGATGGATAAATGATGATGATGTGGTAACTACAAAAACAACCCCCACTACACAGTAAATTTTTTCTTTGTTCCAGTCTTTTCAGTCTCGAAGCCAGAATCCTGTGGTTGCTTGTCTGTTATCTTCTTTTATGTGTTAATGACATTCTAAATTTGTGAACCATTTTGCCTTATTACTGTTGCAGCCTGTTGTGTGCGTTAAGTCTTATCTGTCTAGAACTGGTGCACCAACATTGGCTTCCGTGGTTTGCTGCTGCTGCTGCATGTTGTCCACCGTTGCCATTGCTGCAGCTGACAAAACAAGCTGACAATGACTGCGGTGCCGCCGCCAAGCAGATTCAAAAACAACGGTGAATGTACACTGTGGTGCAGTGGCTATCAACTCAGAATAAATCAGGGAGCCAAGTTTGAATTCCAGTTGAATTCCTTGCATTCACTTACGCACAAATACCCTTGGGAAAGGTATTAATCCATCTCTTCCCTCCAGTTATGTGTTAAATAACAGGACAGATTGAGTTCTATGGTCTTGGCTGGCAACCAGTCTACTGCAGAAAGCTATGGCAACTTTCTTTCTAGTCAGTCATGTCTCGAAAGAGACATGATCACTCAAGTGTGTATCACATATGGCAGTTAACTGACTGACTGTTGCTTTGCCTTGCATATATTGTTTGCTTGCTTAATATTATTTTTGCCTAATTCTTTTCTTTCTCTTGTTATTGCAAATTTTATCAATTCTGTTTATTAAGCATTTCTGACAATTACATTTTACCGTGGCCAATTACTCTACAGTGATTAATAATAAAATAAAATTTTCTTAGACCAGAATGGATTATTTGATTGTCTTTAAGAGGCAGCCGTGTTTTCAAAAACTTAATCTTTGCAATTCATCCTGAAGCAATGAATTTATTATGGTGTTCAGCTAATATGATTGGCCTTCTCTTAACAATACCAGAAGTTGGAACACAATGTAGAATATTGGATATAAATGAATAAAAAAAAAAAAAAAAAAAAAAAAGATGAGTAAACAAGTTGAGTAAACAAGTAATTATTGCATATGTTCTCTATCTTTCCAAAGAGCATTTGTTTGCAATATATATTTCTCTCCTGTCACACTCATGGGGGGAGAGAGACACAATAGTGAGGCATTGCCATCAAATTAAAGAGACAACAGCAAGGCATCTTTGGTTCAGTTTCTTTCTCTTTTCTACCAGTTATGAATGCTCTTGTCACGTGTTTACTCTTTAATATAATGTTACGGAAAACCTCGAAGATTAACAAAATGGTTTTAGCAATTGACTTATTGAAATTATTTGTTTGAATATTATTTTTAGTTGATACTCATATTTTAGTAGATATACTGTTCGATTAAAAACAGAATATTTATGTATTTATTTCTACCAGTCTGATAATTTACGGTATTCTCGTACGAAATTTATCATAAATAATCAGGCTGAAATAAATATATATATATATAAGTATACTGTTTGATTAAAAACAGAATATCTACTCAAGTATGAGTATTGACTAAAAATAATGTTCAAAGAAATAATTTCAAGAATATATATATATATATATATATTGATATTTAGCTGATGTCTTGCCAACCATTTCAACAAGCAATCTAATAGCGTTTATTATTTTGAAAAATAAATAAAATGTATAAATTCACATTCATATGCTTAGGTTTATTAAAATTTTAATTGTCACTTTTTAAAACAAACATTGCTGAAGAATGATGATAGCTACAATAATAGCCGTTTCAAAGGGAAAAAACATTCAATTTTTTTTTCAAGCACAAATCACCCAGATTTGTGTTTTATCTAAATCTAATCTAATCTAAACTTATTTATAAATGGAACTTTGTGTGTATCTGTCCATTACCTATAGACTCCAAAACGGCTGAACTGATTTTCTTGAAAATTTACACAGTTGTACTATAAGTGTCTGCAAGTGTTCTGAGCTAGGTTTTGTGTCAAGGTACCCCCGATAAATATCGAAAATCATTAATCGAAAAAATCGAGTTATAGAAGGAGTGTTCCGATTTTAATCAAATTTGATACACTCATAGACAAAGAAACAATATTCAGAAGTTTCAAGGTTGCAGTTCTTACAATAGTGCTGAAAAATCAATTATATATATATATATATATATATATATATAAATAAAAGGCAAAATGTTTGTGTGTGTGTCTGTTTATCTGCCTATATGTCTGTATTTTTTTTCAGCCCTTTTATTTTAGTTTTTGCTTCAGGTTTGGCTCTAAGTAGGTATAATTGTAGTTCTTAGTCTCAGCCATGATACCATTTACTCAGAGGACTTATTTCGCCTTCAAAATTCATTTTATGACCAAAAAACTTATTTGATATTGATAGCAGGAAATCAAAATTTGACTTACATCCATTCATTTTTCTTTCAGTCTACGGTTTCACTTTAACTGTAAACAACTATTGCTTTTTAGTCTTTTGTGCCAATGTCCAAAGAGTCTGAGCTCCAGGACCATGGATTAGTTTTAAAGCTGTCATTACACCCAAGCAACACCGGGCTATACTTCTAGTAACTAATAACTTATTTTATGGTGGGCATTAATGTGTTAATATTTATTATTCATTCTTTGATTACTGTATATACTTGTGTATAATCCAACTTCTTATACAGTGTAACTTGTGAATGTTTTGGAATTAATTTTAACCCCTTCAGAGAACAAAAAAAAAAATCTGTGTATAGGGCAACTGGTAACTGTTATAATATTCCTAAAAAAAGATCTGATTCATGTGACACAGATTTCCACCACTGGCCAAATGTGAACACTTTGAAACCTATAGTGGAACTGAAATCTGTGTTAAATGTGCATAAAGCTCTGTAAATAGCTTCTGTTTCACTCACACACTCAAGAGAAAATATAATCCAGAATTTTCACTAACAACACTCACTCCTACCTAAAAAACTAAAGATTTAAACAGATCTGAGTCTAAGAAAAGGATATAAAAATCCATCAGAAGGACTGTCAGTTGGTCAGCATTCACAACGCTTATTGGGACACGACCTTACATATCCAAAAGGCACCTGCTAAAGGATGTCACCACAGTAAGTCACAACTCACACTCCCTTTCCTGCTGCATGCCTCTGCAGATGACTTTTAACTCTACTGATCTCTTTCTTGTAACGAGAAATGTTTACACTGATTTACCACTTGTATTTTTTTGCTAATACAATTATTTATTTCCTAAACCTCCATTGTTTCTTTTTTGCTTAATATGACATAACTAATAATTCATGATTTTTAAGCACACCAGAAAAAAAAAACTGTGTATAGTGCAACAGGTAACTGATAACTCATAATTTTCAACCTTTTCAAAAAAAAAAAAAAAATTACCTATGTATAGTTTGATCCCCACCCCTGATGTTTTTGCTTAAAAAAAAAACAAAAAAAAACGAAAAAAATTATATATATATATATATATATATATATATATATATATATATATAAAAACTTGCACTATATTTGATTATATAATCAAATGTAGTGAAAGTTTTTATAATTATTTTTTTATCTCTCCATTTTGAGATTCTTTCTTTTCATAAACCTTAATTCATTATTTATACACTTCTATGTTCCATGTCCTTTCTGGATGTAGGCAATCATGGCTTTCCACGTTTCCCTATTCCTGGTGGCTCTGAGCATGCCTTCTGTTACACCATGCAATCCTCGTTCCATCATCCACCTGATTAGGTTCTTCAAATATGTTATTCATTGCTTTCTCCTGTCTCTTTTTTCCTCTATCTGGCCTGTTAGTATCAGATTCTCCAAGCCCTCCTTCCTCATTGCATGTCCCAGGAACTTCAGCTGTCTCTTCCTGATACTCAGTATTAATGGCTATACAACGAATACTTATTTATACACTACCAGCCATAATTATTAAGTCACCACAGTTTTGAAAAAAATTATGTATTTCTTACTATTTTTAATATTTATTGCCAAGTGGATAGTTCTAAATAAAAATAGAATAGTTCTTTTGTTATTAATATTTGCAAATTTTTACAAGGCAGCCAGGAAGCCTTTGCTTTGGCCAGCCAATAAAAAGAAGAGACTAATATGGGGAAGAGATCACAGAAACTGCACACCAGAACAGTTCATTTGATGCATATATTATTGTGCAGTACTAAAAAAAGAACCATTCTATTTTCATTTAGAATTATCCACTTGGCAATAAATACTAAAAATAGTATGAAATACATCATTTTTTTTTTAAACTGGGGTAGCCTAATAATTATAGCCAGTAGTGTATATTTTCATATTATAAAGGAAAAGTGCATATTGTTTGGGATTCTTGATGAGGCTTAGTGTGAACAAAGGAATGTCACCAACAATCAAAACAAAGAAAAAGCCGAGAACGTTCATTGTTCGTTTTTTCTTAGTAGGTGAGTAATGGAGACAAAATTTGAGGGCAAATTGGAGCAAAGTGAAAAGAATGTAAAATCAAAAAAACAAGAATGAAAAAAGATTCTTTGTCATTTAGCATTCATATCATTCTTGCCATCTCAATGTTAAGAAGCAGAGCATTGTGAATTATTGGGAGTTTGAAGTGCCCTATGTGCCAAATTGGCATCAGTCGGGGATTCTACCTCTGAGTTATGGGCGCTTGGTGGAAGGAGGCAGATTTTTTAGCATGTATGTTATCATTATACATGCAAAATAGCTGAGAGTGTTCTAATTCATTGCTGAATGAATGGTGCATAGATGTTAGAGTAGCTACTGTTTTTCAAAGTATATATATATATATATATATATAATTTATAAATTATGTTTCAGAACATGTACAAAATTCTTTTATATATCCACTACAAATAGTACAGTTGTTTCCAAACTGAAACTGCAATGTCTCATCAGGCGGTGTGCTATATATATATATATATATATATATATATATATATATATATATATATATACCCCTAAGGAAGGCTGGACAATACAATGGCTAAAACATTTTATAGCAACAATAAACATAAGGATAATAGAATATAAATAGTGTAAATTAGGTTTTACTTTTTAAATGATGAGTATTTTTCTTCTTCCCACCACACTGAAACTTTCTTAGATTCACCTGTATATGGTCAAACAAAGTCAAAAACAGGTGATAAAAAAATACATAAAAAAAAAAAACGTGTGGGTTAAGATAACTACAGATTCAAAGTCAGAAATTATTGATAACTCTCTCCTCTAATTTGCAAACCCTAGTTACTATATCCTTAATACTTGATATAATGCAAATATATCACAGTGATAAAATAAATAATTATTTATAACTATTTATACTGAGATCCAAGCATACAATTACAAGTAATCCATAATAATATTTTAAATTTTGAAATCCTATTTATTTTTGGCATATAAATTTTTTGAAACCATTTTTAAATTTTTGTCTTTCAATATTCCATCTCACTTGATATCCTCTTTTGCTGCATATATGAGGTGTTCTGCACTATTTGGGTACCATTGAAATAGAGGGTTCAGTTTAGAATTCTTTCTAGGTTATCCAGACTGACATACACCTGATGAAGGCTGGATGGCAAAATGGCTGAAAGGTTCTGATAGCAACAACAAAGATAAGGAAAATAGTACAATTGTAAATCATGTAAGTTATGTTTAAATTGTTTTTTTGTTTTTGCAATAGAGCATTTTTCTTTATCCTTTTTGTACTACTTCCTTAGTTTCTTGAACCATTTAAAAATGAACCAAAGTCGAAACCATTCTTGCGTGAAAGAATCCACTAATGAGGAATTAGTGCCAATGACAAGAGAACTGAAATCTTTTGGGAACATCAAACAAGATTTTGGGATAAAAAAAAAAATAAATAAAAAAATCGGTTCATATAAAGAATGCTTTCAAGAATTCACAAGACTCCATTTTCTGTTTATCTCTATTTTCCCACCCCCACAATTACCGCTTACCATCCCATAACAAATCCTCCAAAACTTGCTTCCATTTTGTCCTGATTTCTTTTGTCAGAGATAAAGATTTTGGCTGACAGCCGACCTATGTGCAGTGATTAGAATGTCCATTTCATTGATCATTCAGTGAATAAGAGACATCGATTGGTTAAGTAGTCTGATCTTTTGTACTAACACATAAGAGAAAAAATAGGAGGTGAAATGTACCAACGCCTTTTCACCTTTTCATTTTTGATTTATGAAATAACTCCAAACTTAAACCATCAAAGTGTATGCATAAGAAAATTTATGTAATTATTGATTTGATTTCGTTCATTTTATGGTATATAAACTTTTTCCGGTTTAGTTAATATTTAATTGTCATTTTGATGAACAATAGAAATATTGACATCTGGCTCCAGTTTGCACAACAGTCAAGGTGGTAGATATGGTGCCCTAATTTGTGCAACAGTTAAAAAGTGTTGACGTTGATACATTAAAATGGTGTCTTTTTAGGGAGAGTTTACACCTCTGGATGTGCATTGTGGCATAATGGATATCAGCATGGAATGAGAAATCAGAGAGCAGAGTTCAAATTCTAGTCGAAATCATTTCATTCACTTGCAGATAAATACTCTTTGGAAAGCTATTAATCTTTTTCCTCCAGCTATGGGTTAAATAGGAAGACAGATTGGGTTCAGTAGCCCTGGTTAGCAACTGGTCTACTACAAAATGCAATAGCAACCTACTGCAGAAAAATCTTTTGCTTAGTCATGTCTCTTGAAGACATGATTGCCCATGTGCATATCACATATGGCAATTAACTGACTGATCCAATCCCATTGAATTCTTTAAACTATCACTCGGTTCACACTCCACCCATGTCTATTGAACAGGTGAAGAGGCTCATCCCTTGTTCTGTGTTTAGGATGTGGTTTCTGGCTTTCTCTTTTCCAATCTTTTCACTCTTACAGAGCCCCCTGCGCATCAGTGGTGTTACCACCTTGCTTGGGGTGATATGATTAAAAAAAAGAAAAAAATTTTGAATCAAAAATAGGGTAATATAATAATAATGGCTAAATTTAACATAGCATTAAACTTTTAATAGATAAACTTTGCGGCTAAGGTAGTTGCTTATTCCTTGGGGCTGGAGTTTGAACCCAAATAAAAGTTAAAAATTTTGAATCAAAAGTAGGGTAATATAATAATAATGGCTAAATGTAACATAGCATTAAACTTTTAATAGATAAACTTTGCGGCTAAGGTCGTTGCTTATTCCTTGGGGCTGGAGTTTGAACCCAAATAAAAGTTAAAAATTTTGAATCAAAAGTAGGGTAATATAATAATAATGGCTAAATTTAACATAGCATTAAACTTTTAATAGATAAACTTTGCGGCTAAGGTCGTTGCTTATTCCTTGGGGCTGGAGTTTGAACCCAAATAAAAGTTAAAAATTTTGAATCAAAAGTAGGGTAATATAATAATAATGGCTAAATGTAACATAGCATTAAACTTTTAATAGATAAACTTTGCGGCTAAGGTCGTTGCTTATTCCTTGGGGCTGGAGTTTGAACCCAAATAAAAGTTAAAAATTTTGAATCAAAAGTAGGGTAATATAATAATAATGGCTAAATTTAACATAGCATTAAACTTTTAATAGATAAACTTTGCGGCTAAGGTCGTTGCTTATTCCTTGGGACTGGAGTTTGAACCCAAATAAAAGTTAAAAATTTTGAATTTTAAGTTTGGTAGAATTATTATTCCTGGTTGCATTCAGAGGCACATAAAGAATGAAAACAAGAAAGATTTGTGCTGCTGGTGCCAACAGACTTCATGGCTTTATCAGCAAGCCAGCTGCTTCAAAAGGCAGACTTCCTGAGCATAAGGGATGATAGTTCAAACCTCAACCAGGACTTACTTTTTTCCAATGACCATATAATGGCAGTTGTTATAAAATGCAAGAGGAGTAAGATTAAACAACTACAAAGCTAAGACAAGTATTAAGAAGCAAAAAAATTTAATTAGAAACAAGGAAAAGAGTGCTCAACTATCAGATATGGTAACAGTCATTAACATTTTATTTATAAGGAAACATTTGGTATTCATTAATTGAGCAGCTAGTGCTACTGTCAACTGAGATTTATAAGATCTTTTACGTAAAGCAAGTTTTCAGGATAAAAGGTTTCTCAAGTTCAGTGTAATTGGTCTTTCCAGTATTGATGGGAATTTCCTTCCAGATCTTTTGTTTGATGGGCATGCTATCCATTATAGTTGTTGCAGCTGTTGAAAGTTCAAATGACATGATATCTTATTTGGTAGAGGTCTTAGTAAAAAAGACAAACATTGCTGAGAGTTACAAAGGATAGGAAGCTGTGGAGAACACTGATCACCCACACAACCAATAGAACTTTTAACCCACTCTTACCATTGTTTGTTTTTGCCTTTTCCATAAATACTTCTATAATAATTGTCCTGATGAACTTTCCTATGATACCTAGACTTTATGAATTTAAATGCAGTACTAGATTGGATATCGGCTCGGATTGAGAAATCGGGGAACCGAGTTCGAATTCCAGTTGAATTCCTTGCATTCACTTACACACAAATACCCTTGGAAAAGGTATTAATCTGTCTCTTCCTTCCAGTTATGGGTTAAATAATAGGACAGATTGGGTTTTATAGCCTTGGTCGGCAATCACTCTACTGTAGAAAGCAATGGCAACCTACTGCGGGATAATCTTCTGCCCAGTCAGTCATGTCTCTTTCGAGATATGACCGCCCAAGCGTGTATCGCGCATGGCACATAACTGACTGACTACATTGGTGGCAAGTACTTCATTTTATAATTGAAATGGCTAGATGTAACTAAGTTTTATTCTTACAGTTTCTTCTATTGCACTTTTCACTCATGGAACTCTCTTCCAACTTCTTGCTTTCCAGCAAACTTTACTTCAAAAATTGGAATACAATTTCAATTATCTACTGTTTTCTTGATTCCTCTTTTATTCTCACTAATGTTTGTTTGGTTGGTCCATTTAACCAGCATATCAACCTTCATTAGGTCATTTAATGCTGAAAATCATTTTTGATTTGTTTTATTTAGTTTATCTGTTTTATTGTTTTTGTTTGTTTTAACGTTTTTCATTCAAAAAAGTTTTGTTGGTAATGTTTTTCATTCAAAAAAGTTTTGTTAAATACTTTTACAGCATTTTGACCCCAGTTTGGGAGTCAACTATTTGCCTATAGCTGGGACCCTAACAAATGCTACCACTCCGGGTCAAGGACCTGGTAACAACAGCAATTAAGAAGTGGTTCCATGCTCCTCACAACCTCCCAATCAGAGACCTTGCTGCCGGATGCAGTTTACAGTCATACCCAGAACCTCACTGATGTTTTTTTTTTTTTTTTTATTCATTCACATTCTTTATTGCTTGGTGTTTCTTAATTACTTAGTATTTGTCTATATTTATGAGATGAGGTAGTATTTACATTATTGTTGCCATTTGTACAATGTTTTGGCCGTTGTACACTCTGGCCTTCCTTGCGTAGTAGTACCTCTTTTGGTAATCATGAGTTATCTCCCTCTAAAACTGTAAGTTACTTGTTCACTAATGCTGTAGCCTGGTATTGAACTTACAACTCCTTGGGTCAAGTCACAGGAACTAACCAACGAATATATCCACTGGGCTATGTGTCCTTAACGAAACAACAACTACTGAATTTTTAGGACTTATAAACCTAATCTTCAATAATCCTTTTTTACCAGAGTTTATAATGCAATATTTTTTTTTTGCAATATGAACTCAGGTAAAAAAAAAGAAAAAAAAAAAAGAAAAAAAAGGGTTACTGAACATTACATTTATAAGGACATATGACCCAGTGGATATAGACGTTGGTTAGTTTCTGTGAGTTGACTCAAAGAGTTGGGAGTTCAATACCAGCCTACAGCTGTGGTGAACAACTTACTTACATAAGAGATAACTCATGACTACCAAAAGAGACTCTATGCAAGGAATGAGGATCATATACCCCAGTGATTGTAATAAAGGGTTCGGTTAGAAATTCTTAGCAAAATTCGAAGGCCAGAGATTCAGTTTGAAGGCCAGAGCGTACACCAGCCAAAACATTGTACAAATTGCAACAATAGTCCAAATAATGTAAATACTACCTCTAAGCTCTATGCAAGTGATGAAGATCATATACCCCAGTGACTGTAATAAAGGGTGAAGAAGACCGAAGTGTACAATGGCAACAAAGATGAGGACAATAGTCCGAATAAAATAAATACTGTTCTTATTTCTTGTTCTTTTATTGTCCTCTTTTCTTAATAGTAGTCTTTCTAATTCTATTCACACCCAGTGGCTTTATTACCTTGATTGGGGTGAAATGATTAAAAACAAAAAAAAAAAAATCAAATCAAACTGTATTATCTCTTTTTATAAACATTAAAGTGCAATATTTCCAGTGCCAAATTGTGAAGATATTTTCGTTGTGTTTGTGACATCAAATAAAAAATACAACGAAAATGTGATTACTATATTAAGATACTGGCTGTAGGGAAGTGGTAGACAGGTTGTGCGTTTGATTCCCAACTGGGTCATACCAAAGACTTTAAAAATGATACTTGACACCTCTCTCCTAAGCACTCAGCAACAAAGAGAAGGATCAGGAGTAAGTGGAGAAATCCAGAGATAGGCATCATGCCCTCTGCTACTGTAAGGTAGCAGAAAAAAACAAAACAAAAAAAAACAGAGCCTTTGGTATTTTCCTCAGCCTAGCAATCGACCAACTTACTAAGTTACTTATATTAAAAGGCAGTTATAAAAAATTCAGTGATATATTTAGGAAGGTTTTGAAATTACTTTTATTAAAAAACAGTTTTGAAAATTTCAGTGATGTATTTAAGAAGGTTTTGAAGTAATTACTGTATTTTTGTTTAATGGGCAATTAAAACTGCATTGATTATTAACAAGGGTTTTCCTTACAAAAAGTAACTCTGATAATGAGGGTTTTGTTTTTTAATTATTTTCTCCCCTTTAATTTAATATTTAAGTTCTAAGTAACACTGAGACCCTGTTAATGAGAGTCTACATATCTAGTTTTGTTAATAATTTTAAGCTTTTCATGTTTAATTGGTTTTCTTTAATTTAATTTTTGATTTCAGCAGATATCTCTTGACTGGACTTTTACTAAGTTAAAACTTAGTAATCCACCACCATGTTTTTTTTGTTTTTTTTTTTTCAATTGGAGTAGATAGATCTATCTATCGCCCGGTTCACACTCCTCCCATGTCTATTGAACAGGTTAAGAGGCTCATCCCTTGTTCCCTGTTTAGGATGTGGTTTCCGGCTTTATCTTTTCCAATCTTTTCACTATTACGTAGCCCCCTGCACATCAGTGGCATTACCGCCTTGCTCGAGGTGATATGATTAAAAAAAAAAAAAGTAATCAGGTTGTCAGTCATGTCTATAGAGTGTTTGTTGAAGACAAATCTTTGTCTACTATGGAAATTTTCTCAAACTATAGCCATAGACAACTCAGCACCAAAAAAGAAAAGTACATGTTTTTAATAACTGAATAAATGTATTAAGGATTAAAACCTTAATGAATATTTTCCTTTAAATATGGCATTTGAAAAAGCATTATGTAAAATATGAATCAGTTTTTTGTTTTCAATTTTTAATGTAAATTGTAAAGGAATTTATTTTTTAATAAAGTAAATTGACACAATAAAAATAACAGTTGTTTTTAATTATTTTTTTTTAAATAAATAAAAAATGCAAAACTAAAAGAAGCAGTTTTTGTTTTTAATTATTTCTAATAAAGTAAATTGGACTTGTAAAATATGTTTTTATAAAATATAACATTTAATGTTGTGAATTATTGAAATTATTTACTTTATTAAAAATAAATGACTCGCTTTACTTTAAAAATTAATGAAAACCAAAAACTGATTCATATTTTACATAATACCTTTTCTAAAGCCTTATTTAAAGAAAAATATTTACTAATTAAAGTTTTAATCTTTAATAAATTAGTTTTATTCAGTTATAAAAAAACAAACTTGTTTTTCTTGTGCTGAGTTGTCTCGCATTCAAGCAGAGATGTCATTATTCAAAATCAATGAAGAGTTAGATTTAATGTTATTAAAGATAAAAAAAAAAAAAAAGAAAGAGAAATATATATATATATATATATATATATATATATATATTTTTTTTAATCGTGTCACCCCAAGCAAGGCATTCCACTGCCACTATAGCGCAGAGGGTTACATAGAGGGATTGGGTATAGGAAATGTCAGAAGGAGGGTTATAGACGACTTAGGATGTACATAGGGAGAGAGTTGGAGAGAGTGGGAGTGAGTTAGTGTGTTAGGAGGTGTCTATTGACCCTCCATTTAAACTCCTGGAGGTTGTAGCCATCGGAGAAGCAATCATGCGGTAGGGAATTCCACAGGTGGGAAGTGCGAGGAAAGAAGCTGTTGGAGTAGAAATTGCGATTACATTTCATCGGATTCACTGTAAAAGGGTGGGACCTAGTTACCAATCTAGTATCTCGTGCAAATTCACATCTAGGGGTCACCAGTGATTTAAGTTTGTCAGAACAGAAGCCATGAAAGTATTTATAGAAGAGGCACAGGGATGCCACGTCACGCCGGTGAGAGAGATACTGCAGGCGGTCAGCCAAGTCGGTATCAATCACATTACAGATTATTCGCTGTATTTTGTCAAGAACCCCGAGTAGAATAGAAGAATCACCCGACCAGATGTGGCAGCAGTACTCAATACACGGGCGGATGGTGGATTTATATAATTGCAGGATAGATTCAGGCGGAAAGAATTTCCGGATTTCAGGTAAAGAGGACTCAAGGTTTTATTATTTTGAGTGCTCTGGCATTTACTTTATAATGGACAGTGCTCAATATAATGAGTATTATAGAGCTTAATATAATTATATAGTTATGAATTAATTGTACATTGCAGCAATGTACAATTAATTCATATATATATATATATATATATATATATATATGTGTGTAATTCCAGGTGAAGAGGACTCAAGGTTTTATTATTTTGAGTGCTCTGGCATTTATTTTATTATAAAGAGTGCTCAATATAATGAGTATTATAGAACTTAATATAATTATATAGTTATGTATCAGTTGTACATTGTGACACGGAAATTTCTATGTTTCGAGATAGAAAGGTTTTTGTCGTCATTTAAATGTAAATCATCTGCACAACTAACATCAACATTGCCTGATGATGAGAATCTATCTCGAAACATAAAAATTTCCATGTCACAATGTACAATTGATACATAACTATATAACATATATATATATATATATATATATATATATATATATATATTTTTTTTTTTTTTTTAATCATTTCACCCCGGGCAAGGCGTAAATGCCACTGATGTGCGGGGGGGCTACATAACTGAAAGAAAATTAATTAGGAGAGGGAGAATAGGATTACAAACCAATTAGGAAGAAGCAATAGAAAGATGAGAATGCAGGTGTAATGACAGTTGCAAGGGGGGAGAGAAAGGGAAGGATATACGGGGTCGGGGAAGGGCTAGAGTCAAGTAGTTAGTAGATGAGTATTGACATTGCATTTAAATTTCTGGAGGTTGTAGCCGTCAGGAAAGCAAGGATATGGGAGCGAGTTCCACAGGTGTGAAGTGCAAGAGAAGAAGCTGCAGGAGTAGAATTGTCGTCTGCGTTTGGCTAACCTAACTGTGAATGGGTGGGACCTAGTTGCCATTCTGGTTGCACGAGTAAACACCTGTTGAGGTGGCACCCAGCATCATTTACTTCAATACATAATTACTGACAACTATTTAAGTAATTAAGAAATATAATAAATAAGAAATATAATTGTTTTTCTTATGACAGCATCTTTCCAATATATCATTAATTGTATTTCCCCTGTCTTGTTCCTCTATTCAGCTTCTATCCTGTTGTTATCTGTCAAGATGTCAAATGGAATAAAATTAACTGAAATGATACTTTAGATTCAGTAAAGCAAAAATAAGGAAAAAAAAAAAAATCGATGAAAAATTAACATAAAGGAAAAAATTCAAAGGAATAAAAAACAAAAGTACAAAAGAGAAACACAAAATGTCTAAAATAAATTGCATTATAACTATTGGTTTTATTACTATTATTATAGCTGTTTTTATGACTTCACTTATTGACAGTTGGTGAAACAAGTTATTTTTATAATATAGATTATTATTTCTACTTACTACTACCACCACCACCATTACTAATAAGTTTGACTAATTATAAATACAGGCCAGCTAAAGACAAGCTTTGTGCCCAATTCCTGTGTAAAAAAAGGATCTGCAATGTAACTGGCCCTGATCTGGCATCTTGATTTCAGTCACTTTCTCACTGATGTAACATGGCTTCCCTGTTTTTTTTTCTGCAAATATTTTCATGGCAACTGCTCTGATAATCCTTTTTCCCTGTTAGCCCAGCCATGTGAATTTAAGCATGCTACTAGATTGGCATCTAGGTCCCACCATTTCTACTCCATCAGTTTCTTTTCTTGCATTTCCCACCTGTGGAAATACCTTCCATTTACTTGCTTTCTTGATATCTACATTCGCAAAAAACAAAAAACAAAAAAAAACAAAAACAAAAAAAAACAAAAACAAAAAAAAAAATCAAATGCAACCTCAGTTGCCATCTTCCATATTTTTGAATCCGGTTCATATTTTATCCTTTCTTCAATACCCACTGTACCCAGTTTTTTTCTGTCACTGTAACCACCTGCACACTAGTGGTGATCTTGCCTTGCTTAAAAGAAATTAAATAAATAAAAAATAAAAGCACAGGTTGGGTAAATTTTGACCATTGGCACAAGTGTTCGTGCTTGGGTTCTCTATGTGAAGGCTGACCTTGTGTCATATCCTGCCCCAGTGTGGGGTGCATGGGTAAATACCCAGGTGTGGAGCTAAGACAAGTTTAGTGCCCAATCCTGTGTATATGGAGACTGTATAAATTTTGACTTTGACATGAGTGTATGTGCTCAGGTCTATATGTTAAATAACTGATCTTGTGTTGTACCCCATATCAGTGGGGGGGGGGAATGGGTAAATACCCAGGTGTATCTGTGCCACAGACCATGCTAGGACAAACATAGTACCTGATCCCCTGTATGAGTGAAGGTAAATTTTAACCCAAGTGTATGCGCTCCTCACATTAAGAAACTGACCTTGTGTCACATCCCACTTCAGCTGGGTGAGGGTCATGATTAAATACTCAGGCGTTCTATAGTCAAGATGAATAAATTTACTCAAATACCACAATTTAGTTTAATTAATTATTGTGGTGTTAGGGTAAATTTTAATGAATGAATGAGTTACGAATCAGATTAGCTAGGTTTAAGGTAATCAGTAACAACCAGGTCCTCCCCTTTGGCCTTGTGCCATAATTATATTCTTTGTGCAATAAGCAATAAGATTATGAGCTGTTTTGAAGAGTATTTGCATGTTGAATTCATTGCATTCACTTACGCACAAATACCCTTGGGAAAGGTATTAATCCATCTCTTCTTTCCAGTTATGGGTTAAATAACAGGACAGATTGGGTTCTATATCCTTCAACCAGTCTACCGCAGAAAGCAATGGCAACCTACTGCGGGATAATCTTCTTCCCAGTCAGTCATGTTTCTTTCGAGACATGATCGCCCAGGCGTGTATCACGTATGGCACTTAACTGGCTGACTTGAAGTCATGATGATGAGGATGAAAGTCTAGCATCTGTTTCAGTAGCTGACATCTCGATCAGTTTTACTCACATATTTTGCAACTTTGCAGATTACACTGTGTGAATTTCCATTAAATTTCGTTTCATTTGAATTTTATTTTGCCTATTCTTTTTTTATTTCTCTAAGATTTTTGTTTCTAGAAATTGTTTGAGTTTTTACTTTTGCAACTTTCATCCATTTTTTTTTCTCTTTCACTCTGGTTATTTTTATTCAAGCAAAACTATTTTTTTTTATTTCTCTAAGATTTTTGTTTCTAGAAATTGTTTGACCTCCTGCAGCCAATTTTTATTTACTTTTCTATTGTTTAATTTTTTTCTGTTTCACTTCAGCCATTTATATTTAAGCAAAAAGTTTCGGTTTTTTTTTTTATGCCCTCTCCCAGCCAATTTTCTTTAGCAGTAGTTATTTATTTTTTCTGTTTTAGGTCGGCCATCTTAATTTAAGCAAAATTTTTTTTTACTCTTCCAACTGTAAGCTAATTTTTATTTTCCATTAGTTAATTTATTTCCATTTTACTTTTGTCACTATTTTATTAAGCCAAATCCATTTGTTAATTTTTACTTTTATTTCTTCACCCAAGTATAATCCCATATTTTATTTTATTTTGCATTAGCTTTACACTGGCCAACTTTATTTAAGCAAAATTTATTTTACTGACTGGCATTAAGCCACATTTTCTTAACTTTGTATTTTATTTAATCATTTTTTTTTCATAGTCCATTTTAATTTTGTAGGCAAAACTTTTCTTTGTTTATTTTTGTTTCTGATTTTCTTTTAATTTGTATTTAAATATCAAACATTTTTTTTTATGTTTTTGGGTTTGTCGGACAGGATGTTAGCAACCTGGTAGAACAAAATTAAGCCTACAAAGGGTGGAAGAACTCTTGAGGAGTCAATAGCCAGCAAACTAGAGGTGGTGTCTTGATAAGACACTGGAGAAGGTAATGGGAAACCACTCCATTATTCCTCTCAAGAATGTTCATGGACATTTAAATTTATAAACCCTAATGGTGTGAAGGGTGTTAAGCAAACAAAACTAACTCCTCACCTGGTAAAAAGGGAACATGTGCAACAGGTGTCATCGAACCGTCATCCAGCAACTGTTAGCATAAATTGAGTAAAGGGGACAAATTTTTCTCAGAATTTATCTCTTGTCTGGAATGGAAGGACATGAGTAACAGGTGTTACTGGACTGTTATCCTGCAACTGTTCACACCAAACAAAAAATAACTCTTGGGATTAGGAACAACAGAATGATGAACTGTGGACAGCTGAAAAATGTGAATCAGGAGATGATTAGGTTAAACAAACATCTTAGATATATGTGAAACAAGGTGGCCAAACAATGGAGTCTTCACCAGTGAGGACCACAGAATTATTTATGCAGGAGGTGAAAATAATGAAAAAGAAGTTGGCATTATACTGGATAAAAACACAAAGAAATGCGCTATGAGATACTGCAAGATATCTGAAAAAATTCTAGCAGTTAAACTGAAAGGGAAACCTTCAATATATTGGTTATAGCATAGAAGAAGAAATCAAATCATTTGACTCCAATGTAAATCCCAAGAAATCAGAATTATCATGAGAGATCTAAATGCCAAAGTTAGCCAAGGGAGAAAAGGCGAAACAGTTGGTAATTTTGGACTAGGACACCAAAATAGCTGACGTGAGAAATGGGTCCAATGGTGCACATTGAATAACCAGATAATAACCAACAACTGCTTCCAAGAGCACCTGAGATGACTATGGATATAGAGAAGTCCACAAGGAATAATAAAGAACCAAATTGATTATATTACTATCAAGAGATTCAGTAATTCAGTCATTCACTTCAAAGCCTACCCAAGTGCTGACTGCGGAAGCAAACACCAGCCAGTTATATCTAATCTAAACTTATTTATAAATGGAACTTTGTCTGTGTGTGTGTGTCTGTTACCTATAGAGTCCAAAATGGCTGAACCAATTTTCTTGAAAATTTACACAGTTGTACTATAAGCGTCTGCAAGTGTTCTTAGTAAGGTTTTGTGTCGAGGTACCCATGATAAATATTGAAAATTGATAATTGAAAAAAATCGAGTTATAGAAGGAGTGGTCCGATTTTAATAAGAAATGATACACTCATAGAAAAAGACATTAGAAACGTTATTCAGAAGTTTCAAGGTTGCAGTTCTTACAATAGTGCAGAAAATCGATAATATATATATATATATATAAAAGGCAAAAATGTTTGTGTGTGTGTCTGTTTATCTGCCTGTATGTCTGTATTTTTTTCAGCCCTTTTATTTTAGTTTTTGCTTCAGGTTTGGCTCTAAGTAGGTATAATTGTAGTTCTTAGAGGACTTATTTAACCTTCAAAATTCAGTTTACGACGAAAGAAACTTATTTGATATTGATACCAGGAAATCAAAATTTGACTTACATTCATTCATTTTTCTTTCAGTCTATGGTTTGCTTTAACTGTAAACAACTACTGCTTTATAGTCTTTCATGCTATTGTCCAAAGAGTGAGCTCCAGGACCATAGATTAGTTTTAAAGCTTTCATTACACCCGAGCAATGCCGAGCTATACTGCTAGTGCAAACTAAAGATAAAACTACACAAATTAAAGAAACCTAATGCTTTTGTTTTGCTGTATAAGTTGAAGAGATCTGATGAGAAAACACATCCTTGTCTTATACCTCTTTCTTTTTTTGTGTACCTGAATTCATTTCCTAATTGTATATTGCCAATATAGGTTTTTGATTATCCTAATGTCTTTTCCAAAAATGTCGAGCATATAGAGTCTCTGTGGCATACTTTGTGTGAAAGAATAATAAAAAGAAAAACATTAAGGAGCAAGAACAATAAAAGCAGAGGAATCAAGAAGGCAACAGATAATGATTAACATTGAAAATCAAACTTGGCTGGAAAGTATGGAGTCAGATGAGAATTCCATGAGCAAGAAGTTTGAGAAAAGAAACTGTTAGCAAAGAACTTATAGTTACAGCTAACCAAGTCAACTGTAAAATAATTAGATCTCGTTGCCAATCTAGTACTGTGCTTAAATTAAAAAAATTGAGGTAACAGAGGAAAGTGATATTTTGTTTTATACAAAAATGTGGCACAAAACCAAAGGGAGTTGGCTGGTCTTCATCTGTCTTATAATTAAACTTAGCCACAATCACTGACCCAAACATACCACAGTATTCCTGATATCAAAACAACACATTCTTGCTTTGTTTTACAACAGACACCATAAAACCTCAAAGACTATGAAATCTTAACTAGTCTCCAGAGGTACAATTTATCTGTAGTTGGGATTGGGGGGGGGGGAATAAAAATTTAAACTAGAAAGTGCAGTCATAGACAGCAAACCTCCATTAAGGTAATACTAACAGCATCTCAGCAATTAGCAAAAGATAATTGTTATTAGGTTGTCCCAAAAGTTCGTAAACACTTGTGAAATGGGTCTATCTGGTCCAGCACAATCGAGACAAGTGATGGGTTCAGGAAGGGCAAGAGACACCATCGGTTCCAAAACAAGATCGATTTGGCAAGAAAGTCATGTTGTGCGTTTGGTGGCACTTTGAAGGAATTGTGCATTTTGAGTTGGTTCCGAATGGTCGTGCCATCAGTACTGAACTTTACTGTCGGCAACTTGAACGAGTCTATGAAAAGTTGAAACAAAAGTACCTGGCTCTGATCAACCGAAAGCGCGCTTTGATGCAGCAAGCCAATGCGAAGCCACACACCACCAGGAAGACCAAAGACAAGTTTGAAGAGCTGGATGGCGATGAGGTTCTGCCACATCCAGCCTACAGTCCTGACTGTGCTCCATTAGATTATGGCCTTTTCTACTCAATGCAACACATTCTGAAGGGCCACCAATTTGACTTGTTTGATGAAGTCGAGGAAGCGTGTCAAGAATTCTTTGATTTGAAGTTGGCTGAATAGTACTTTAACCAGATCTGAAAGCTTGCAGATCAATGGCAGAAAGTCTTGGAAAATGATGACCTTTATTTTGAGCAATAATTTTTGTGAGTAAAATTTCAATTTTTTGCAAGTGTTTTCTGGTAACCATAGATTACTTGGCAAGTAAAATTTCAATTTTTTGCAAGTATTTACGAACTTTTGGGACAACATAATAAAATGAGAAAGAATAACTGCAAGGAACTTGACCACTCCCAAGAGTGAAAATTCAAAAAATGAACTCAGCTGTTCTCAAAATTAAATGCACACTTAAAATGAAACAGGGGTGGTTCAGTATTTAGAATGATCTAGGGAAGGTAATTCAGTATTTAGCATTTAAAAGGCATAAGTTAAATTTTATTAATAAAACTGGAAAAATAACCCAGTAACTTTAGCCTGTACTGGATAGAAACCAAACTCTAATCACTTCTTGCCAGTCATGAAGCCAGTCATCCCTGAAAGTTTTGTAATATATTACTGTGAGCCAACAGAAATATGATTGAATACCTAAATAGTGACGGACAAAAGTGTGATTGACATCAAAAGCAGTCAGCTTGAAAGGCAATAGCCACCAAAGATGGTTGACAGATGTGCCTGACCATAGATAATACAACTGAGTGAAATCCTGAAAAGCCATGAATGTGTGAAAAGTTCAGGTTATAAAGTTTTGGAGTTTTCTTGTCAAAATCAGAACACAGAGAAAATGCAGACAATAAAATCCCTGCTGGTTAATGACTCCTGACAACTTCCTGGTATTAGCATAATTGTCTGACTCCACTCCATACAACCACCACTAATGAAAAAAAAAATAGAGATTTATATTTTTTATATATATATATATATACTTGTTTTTATTTGTCATTATATTTAAAAGCAATCATTATTGTTGTTCATCAAGATCCAGAACAGCGACAATAAAAAAGCAGTTTCATCCAAATCTCTCCAATAGGTCTTGAGATATCTTGAGTGACTTTTGTTTAATGGCATATCAACATCTCTGTGGGTTATTTAATGCCAAAAAGTTGGAGTTTTAATTTTTTTTTTAATATTCAGTTATAGTGAGAAGGTTGATTACATCCGATTTTAATGAAAATTTTTTGTTTTTATTCTTTTTTATTTTAAAAAACTGAAAATGTCTTCTAGTTTTGTATTAAAAATTTTTTTGCTTAGAATAATTTTTTTCCTTCCAAAATGTGTTATGGTAATAATTTTTTATTAAAAAATGTATTGTTGGTAATATTTTTCTTTCAAAAATGTGTAGATTTCTATAAAAGTCTATTTTTATGTATCAGTCAGTCAGTTAAGTGCCATGCACGATACACGCTTGGGCGATCATGTCTCTTTCAAGACATGACTGACTGGGCAGAAGATTATCCCGCAGTAGGTTGCCATTGCTTTCTGCGGTAGACTGGTTGCCGACCAAGGCTATAGAACCCAATCTGTCCTATTATTTAACCCATAACTGGAGGGAAGAGACGGATTAATACCTTTCCCAAGGGTATTTGCGCGTAAGTGAATGCAAAGAATTCAACTGGAATTCGAACTCGGCTCCCCAATTTCTCGTTCCGAGCCAATATCCACTGCGCCACAACGCACATCCGCATTTTTATGTATAGATTTCTATAAAAGTCTATTTTATACTTTCATAGTGTTTTGACCCCAGTTGAAGGTTTTAACTATTTACCCATAACTGGGACCCTAACAGGTGCTACCACTCTGGGTCAGGGTGGACCTGGGAACAACAGCAATTAAGAGGTGGTTCTGTGCACCTCATAACCTCCTGAATCAAAGGCCTTGCTGCCAGATGCTGTTTACCATCATGCCCAGGACAAGTGATATCTTGACCACAGACAGACAAACAAACATGGCCAAATATAATACCCCTGCTTTAAAGTAGAGGTAAATATAACAACATTCAGGAAGTTCATCAGAACAATTACCATGATCGTAATTATAGAAAAGGTACGGGCGAGCTACATTACAGTGGCGGGAAATGGTTGTATACCATGTTAAGGCCAAAATATTGGGAGGGGAAGTTCATATTATCCAAAGTTATGTTCACACTATCACATATAAATATCATAAAAAGTCCATTAAAAATATTGTGGTGACTAAATATTGCTATATGAATAAAACAGTTTATGTAAATATTTCTGGAAATGTTTGCATCCATTTCATAAAAGGTCCATTATCCAAGTGCAAATATTGATTGATATAAAATGATGGATACAGAAATGTTTGTTTTTCCATCTTTTCGACCAGACTAAATGGTTGATAATTTGAAGAGAAATGAATTTGTCATGTGATTAAAGTTTTATGATGTTGCTGGAGGTAATGTGTCTTGAAGATTCTATGTTTCTATAAATCAGCCTCACATTAGAAAATCATTTTGACTTAAGAGCAAAGTACAGCAGTGAAGACAAGAAAAGAAAGGAGTACAACAAAAGAGACATGAAAAAGCAAAAGAGTACAACAAAGATGAGAAAAAAAGACTAAAGTGAAAAGAATATATATTTAAAGAAGAAAAATGAAATGTAAAATTAAAGGAAAAAAAGCAATAAAAAATACAAAAAAAATATGGCAAAAAAAGAAAAGCACTTAAATTTGTTTTTAATGATTCAGAGGGATTTTGAAAAGAGTAAAATGAATTTTTAACATAAAATGTAGTTTTTGAAAGGCATTTTTTACATCCTTTTAATCTGAATTATATTTTTTCTTTTATTTTTTGCTTTCAGTTTTATACAGTTTTTTCATATCTTATGAAAAGGGGATTACACATTTATTTTAGAAATAAAATTCCACTAAGTGCGTCACAAATCCATTAGTAAAACATTTTCTATTCTCAATTATTTTCCTTTTTTTTTTTAGTTTTGTTAACAAAAATGACCAAAACAAGAACCAAAACATATGCACAGTATTTATCTACATAAAAAATGATATTTTTCCATAAAAATAAGTTTTTTTAAAAATCTTTTTCTTTAATGAACCCTACTAACAGCCATAATATGATGCACTGTTAGTATTCAGATATCTCAATTAAAAATACAGCTGTTCAGGTGTCCCCAATTAAAAATACAGCTGTTCAGGTGTCCCCAATTAAAAATACAGCTGTTCAGGTGTCCCCAATTAAAAATACAGCTGTTCAGGTGTCCCCAATTAAAAATACAGCTGTTCAGGTGTCCCCAATTAAAAATACAGCTGTTCAGGTGTCCCCAATTAAAAATACAGCTGTTCAGGTGTCCCCAATTAAAAATACAGCTGTTCAGGTGTCCCCAATTAAAAATACAGCTGTTCAGGTGTCCCCAATTAAAAATACAGCTGTTCAGGTGTCCCCAATTAAAAACACAACTACCCGGATGTCTCCAATTAAAAACACAACTACCCGGATGTCTCCAATTAAAAACACAACTACCCGGATGTCTCCAATTAAAAACCCACAACTACCCGGATGTCTCCAATTAAAAACACAACTACCCGGATGTCTCCAATTAAAAACACAACTACCCGGATGTCTCCAATTAAAAACACAACTTAAAAACCCGGATGTCTCCAATTAAAAACAACAACTACCCGGATGTCCCCAATTAAAAACACAACTACCCGGATGTCTCCAATTAAAAACACAACTACCCAGATATCTCCAATTAAAAACACAACTACCCAGATATCTCCAATTAAAAACACAACTACCCAGATATCTCCAATTAAAAACAACTATCCAGATGTCCTAGTTTAAAAATACAATTACCCAGATGTCCCAATTAAGAATACAACTATTCACATGTCTTAATTAAAAATACAACTATACCAATGTCCCAATTAAAAGCAGCTATTCAGATGCCTCAATCCAGATATTGCATAACTCATCAGTAGGGGCACCACATATTCTGCAACCACAGCAGAAGTGGTGTTCTTTTGGGCACAACAGCCTGATGAAGGCCAACCCTCAGCAGGCTTGTTTGAATTTCTAGTTTTTATTTCCTAGACTGGTTGCCATTCAAGGCAATAGACATCATTCTATCCTGCTATTTTTCTATAGCTGGGGGTGTGAAGAGATGGATTCATATCTTTCCCAAGGTTATTAGCACATAAATGACTGTAACAGTTTTGAATGGAATCTGAACCGAATAAAAAAAAACAAAAAAAAACAGCTATTCGGATGCCTCAATAAAAACATACATAGCTGAAAAGCTAGCTTACTCATTGTTTTCAATAAATTAAAATAATTTTAAAAGTGACATTTTTGCTGATTTAAATGGCTTTCATATTTGGGAACTTATACTAAAAAGGAAAAAGTCTTAGACATTTTGTTTGCATTATTAAAGTTGGGGATGAGAAACAAAAGTTATGAAAAAACTGTTAAAAAATTGTATTAATTTGATTTAATGATTTAATTTTGTATTGATGAACTGCCAAATCTACTTGAAATAATTCTTAATAGTGTCAAGTTAAACCAGTTTGGTGCTGATCACATTAATTCTAAGAATCCAATTACTTTACTACTATAAGGAGGATCAAAAAGCAACTATCAAGAAATGACATTTAAAATTGAATATTAAACATGTATAAATTTTGATTTAAAAGGATCATAAATTATTAAATACTTGGAGCTATGTTGGTTGGTTGATTGGTTGGTTGGTTGTTTGTTTAACCAGCATATTGACTTTCTTTGGATCATTTAATGCTGAAAATTATTATTTTTTTTTTTTTTAAGATGTTTGCCTTCAAACTTTTAATTGCTTTCAAAATTCTTTGTCTTTAAACTTAATTGTTTTCAAAGTTACATGATCAAAGTTGTTTGCCTTCAACCTCTTGGTTGTTTTCAAAGTTATTTGCCCTCAATTTTAATTGCTTTCAGATTGATTAGCAATTAAAAATTAGAAGACAAACAAAGTTGTTCCTTGATCACAAGGTTATACTGAACACAATACACTGCCACACACACAGCTGGCAGAGAGCAGGGCGCCCACACCCCTTAGAGCTAGCACAAAATAAAACTGTCAACTTTCAGGCTAGATGACAGTTTTGGGAAATGTTTCAAACTGTTAAATGTCCACTGCATGTTTGAGTCCAAACAGTCTAGATATGGTCTCAGTTTTAGCTATCAATTGCTTTCAGCTAAATTTTTCATTTTCAACCTCCGACATCATGTAAACACCATCAGTCTCATATTCAAATATTTCACAGATGAACTAGCATCACCATTAAATTTTGTGATGATATTACAGATTCTATTTACTTTGGGATTTCATGGCTATGGCTTCTAATATTTGGAATCATTTTTTCATCAGTTAAAATTGCATTCAATACTCAACAGAAATCTTTGATTTAAAAGGAGTTGATCTGTGGTGACCTATGTGTTAGATTAGAACAAATGTAGGATAAATGACAAACTAGGTGATGGCAGAGGGGGGGGCAGTTTTGTCCAACATCAAGGTACTACAAAATCAAAGTGTTAATCGAATGATTGTTTTTATGGCTTTTAATCAATCATTCAGCAATTTATTTAAATTGATAAATTATTTTTAGATTGTCTGATTTTTTGGGGAATATGATACAAGTCCTACTAATTATCTCATTCTGAGCTCTTATACCTTACATCACCAGCACATCCTAGCTTACAGCACCTGATATACTCAAATGGTCACCCATCTAAGTACTGACCAGGCTCGACATTGCTTAACTTTGATGATTGTATGGAAACAGAAGTTTCAAAGTGATATGGCCATAAGTCATACTACTCACATATCCAAGTTTATAGCACCTGATAATCCCAAGATCTCAGGGAGATCAGTCCTGTACAAGGCCTAGGGGCCACTCAAAGTAGAGGGTGAAAATAAGGATGGTATGGTCTTACTATTTGTGAAATTACACTGAAGAGGAAGAAAATCTTAGATATTTTTTCTTTGCATTAATTAAAATTGGGGATTTGTCTATATTTCTGATATGAGGTAGTATTTATAGTATTTACATTATTTGGACTATTGTCCTCATCTTTGTTGCCATTTGTACAACATTTCAGCCGTTGTACACTCTGGCCTTCTTCAGGTGCTAGGAATTTTGAACTGAACCCTTTGTTATTACAATCACTGGGGTAGATCATCCTCATTCCCGCATGACCTTGATTGGTGGTCATGAGTTATCTCTCTCTCTAACCCTGCAAATTAGCCTGGTATTGAACTTACAACTCTAAGAGTCAAACCAGGAACTAACCAACATCTATATTCACTGGAACAACTGAATTTTTGGGACTAATAAACCTAATGAGGATGATATACCCCAGTGATTGTAATGATGGGTTTGGTTTAAAATCCCTAACACCTGAAAAAGGCTGGAGTGTACAATGGTCAAAATGTCATATAAAAGACAACATTATTGGTTCTTTTGTTATTATTACTTTGCAAAATTTTACAAGGCAGCCAGGAAGCCTTTGCTTTTGCCAGCCAATAAGAAGAGACTAACATGGGGAAGAGATCACAAAAACTGGGCACCAGATGTTACTGCCTTGCTCAGAGTGATATGATTAAAAAAAAAAAAAAATAAATAAATAAATAAAACACCACCATAACAGTTCATTTGATGCACATGGTTTTGTGCAGTATTAACAAAAAGACTATTCTGTTCTGTTCTGTTTTTCCTTTAGAATTATCCAATTGGCAATAAATACTAAAAATAGTATTAAATACATCATTTTTTTTTAAAAACTGGAGTGGCCTAATAATTATGGCCAATAGTGTATGTTTCAGCTGGCTTCACTCATGGTGAAAGTTGTTACTATCTCTTTTCTTTGTCTGATCTTAGGCACCATGTACCAAAACATTGCTTCTACAAGTGATATTCCTCTTCTCTAGGCTATTGCCTTCACGGTCTTATAGGGTTGCTTCACTATTCCATTTCCCCTTTGTCTGTATGCTGCACTAGAGTACTTCCTTATTTTCCAGTTTTCAGAACTTTTGAGCATAAAACTGTGCCATTGTCTATTATGACCTCTACTGGATCTTGTTCAAAAATCATCTCTTCTGGTTCTTCTGCAACCAAAAACTACCATCTCCATATGCAGTTCACTCAATATCGTTAATCACCCAGGTCCACAGTCAATCATCAACAAGTATGCACTCATCATGATAATGTGGTAGTGACAGCTAACCTCATCCAACTGTTTGTCATTCCAATATCAATAGAATGTGTAGTTAAAAAAAACAAAACAAAACAAAAAACAACTTATTTCATAGACGTATGTATGTAAAAAGAATCTTATGAGGAAGCCATATTGTTTTTATGCTGTCAAATTGACACAAAATCACGCTGACCACGAGATTTGAGGAGATAATATAAATATATCTCCTTCTGGCCTGCTGTGGGAAAAGAAAGGACTCTTTGGGAGAACTATTGTTGCGTTCTCAAGTTTGAGACTACTGGTCTATACTTTCTTTTGAAGAACTCTTGTACATTCTTGTGTTTGAGACTACTAATCTACACTCATTTTGGGAAGAACTATTTTACATTTTGTGTTTGAGACTACTGATCTACATCATGCACATTCAGGGTGGGGTCAATCAATTGATATCAGACGCAGTGCCTGACTACTCTATGGACTTCCTCCCTTTTTACGAGTAGTTTCACCAAATATAGAGTTCTGCTGACTTCCATATGATATCTACCATGCAACTCCTTTAGTTCTCGGGTTCTTAAACAGCATATTAAAGTCTCTTGAGTTAGTACATCCACCTTATTTCTTTTTGAAGGCACAAACACTGCTTTCATTTGTAATTCCAATTACAGATCCCGATTCCGCTATCACATCTCCCACTAACACTTCTATAATTGGTTGAGATTGGTAGTGTGCCTTTGTTCTGTCAACAGGATAGCTACCAGCACAGAAGCTCACACTTGCTTATTTCCCTGAGTTTGAGGGCAATATCTTGCAATATGCCCCAAACTCTTGCAATTGTAGACCATTATTTTCAAGCTCAGTGGCTCCTGGCAGTCTATAACTAGGTGCGATCCCCGACATCTACAGCACCAAACACTCAATGATTCCACATGATTTTTTTCTTTTCGTCTTGTGCAATCATTGTCTATATTCTGAGCTTCCAAAGTCTTTTGCTGACCTCTTGCAGAGGTTCATCTTTTCTACATTATGCATTTGTTACAGTGCCATATGTCATCTGAGTAGCCATCACAAAATCTAGCCATCCTATCCAGACCTCTCTCCAGATATCCCACCAACCTTTTGATATTATTGGCATACAAGTCCACTACTTCCCCCCAGTCCATTTCACTTTGAGCTTTTCATAAGCCTCAAAATGAAAGACTCTTCAGTGAATGCTTTCTTCATTTTGATATCTTTCATGTCCCATCCAACTGATCCTCATTTTAAGGTAGAGGGCAACCACATCTCCTTGCAGAAAAAGTAGGAAAGAAACTAACAAAGTCTGGCACTTTTTGAAGCCTGGCAACCAATTTCTCTACTACTCTACTATTCAATCTTCACTGCTAAATGGTAGTATTGCATCTCTACCCAGTCTCACCATTCTAGACTTCATATCAACAAAATACCTCGTAGTTCAAAACAATACAAAAACTTCTAGGATCTCTATCATTTTTCCTTACTCTTAAATCTTCTCTCACAATCTTTCATGCACAAAACGAACAAACACAATTTCCATAATCATATTTTCAGTTGAGCATTATCGCTTTTCTTCCCATAATCTCTTTCTGAAATAACTTTTTATAAAAGAAATTGCCACTTCTTCCTCACCATCTCTTCATTTAAACTACACATTGCATTTAAATCTTTGAAGATTGTAGATGGTATGGAAGCAAAAAATAAATGTTTTCACAAACACAAAAGGAAATGTCTAATATTATCATCATCATTTCTTTTTGAATTCACCCTAAGAGATACCAAAGTAAGCTTTATACTAGGTGTCACATGAAAAACATCAGACAGCTAGATGACCTAGAGGGTTGACCTAGAAGCAGACTTCATAGCCACCAAGTGCAGAATTAAGCCTGGGGATTATGTGAACATTGTTCGAAAACAATTATTCAAATTGTAATTTGTTTGAGTGAACTATTAATCAAAAGGACAATTATACTAAATGATAATGATTTGAAATGCAAAATTATTTATTGCAACAAAAATGCAAAAATTGAGAGGAATTGTACAAATAATAATTATTCAAAACAAAAATATTAAAACAATTTAGTAAGAATAAATGCTTATAAATTATATAATACTAGACCCACATTAAAAGTACTCTTGTGTCATTGACAAAGGATGCCACTAATTATTGTAAGTTTTCTATGTACTTAGCACTTTTGATATTTTGGCAATCTGCTTATACTTTTGTAATACGAATTTCTTGCAAGTTCTGTTCTTTGAAGAGCATCCAAGAATTTCTATATTGTGAGATGATACTTTTGCAAAAAAAAAAAACAAAAAAAAAAACAAAAGGAAAAAGAAAGCCTCATGCCATCTTTCAAAGGTGATATTAATTCTAGATAAATTAACATTGAGATTCAATGCAAAATCTCGTACATATCTCAAACAGGTATTTTGAATAATTATCATTTAGTAGTATTGTCCTTTCAATCCATTTTTGCAACAAAAGAGAAAAATCACCTACCTCAAAAAAAAGTGTTTTTCTTTGCATAGTTTGCCAAAGAAACATATAAGAAAATTGTGAGCACAAAAAAGAGCTGCTACAAGTATCAAAGAAGCTATGTTAACGTTCTTTCCTCCCTGTCTGCCATGGCCAGTCAGAAAAACTGCTTTGTGCATAAAGGCTGTTGCTTTTGCTTACCAGGCAGAATGATTTGTGAGCTTGGTGAGTGAAAGTGTGATTTTTCAATGTTGCAAGAGAAGGTTAGATTTCTGACCATGTTTTCATTACTACATTGCCTGCTTGACTGTCTACAACAAATTTGTGATTGACCTTAGGGTTGGTACGCTAATTATTTTTATTGTTTTATTATTGTTTCTACTGAATTTTTTTTAAAGGATGCTGTTAGTGATCATGAAGTTAAATTATTTTAAATTTTGTAGTAAATTGTTAAAATGTTGGATATTTTGTTTAACTGGAAATGTGCACAAGTGTATTGTGAATTTTTTTTTTTTTTTAGAGTCAGTTTTATTTGTTTGTTGATGCTAAAGTTAAAATATAAAATGCAAATGAAAAGAACTTTCAGGAAAATAATAAAATGTGCCCCCCCACCTACAAAAAATGTACCAAAGTTGAATAGAACTTTTTATATTTATTTACATTTGTTTTTCAGATTCATAAATTACTAGCAGTATAGCCCAGGGTGTAATGAAAGCTTTAAAACTAATCCATGGTCCTAGAGCTAAGACTCTTTGGATATTGGCACGAAAGACTAAAAAGCAATAGTTGTTTCCAGTTAAAGTGAAACCATAGACTGAAAGAAAAATGAATAGATTTAAGTCAAATTTTGATTTCCTGGTATCGATATCAAATAAGATTTTTTTCATCATAAACTGAATTTTGAAGGTTAAATAAGTCCTCTGAGTAAATGGTATCATGGCTGAGACTAAGAACTACAATTATACCTAGTTAGAGCCAAACCTGAAGCAAAAACTAAAATAAAATGGCTGAAAAAAAAAAAAAAATACAGACATACAGGCAGGCTTTCTCTCTCTCTCTCTCTATATATATATATATATATAGGAAAAAAAATACTAAAAAGTTGTAAGTTTGAAAATGTATTTTTTTGACAGTATTTATTTATTTATATTATTATATATATATATATATATATATATATATTTGATATTTCAGACCGGCCTTGGTCTTTCATCAGAAACAAATGATTTTAAAATTTAAACTAGAAGCGTCTGTCGTGAGGAGCGTCTGTCATGAGATGTTTACATCACATGACGTAGAAAGCGATAGAGCTTTTGAATATTTTTAACTGTAAACCTAACTGTAATAATACTTTCAAATGTGTATATATATATATATATATATATATATATATATAAAATCGATTTTCTGCACTATTGTAAGAACTGCAACCTTGAAACTTCTGAATATCGTTTCTTATGTCTTTGTTTATGAGTGTATCAACTTTGATTAAAATTGGACCACTCTTATAACCAGATTTTTTTTGATTATCAATATTCATTGGGGGTACCTTGACACAAAACCTAGCTAAGAACACTCGCAGATGCTTATAGTACAACTGTGTATGTTTTCAAGAAAATCGGTCCAGCCATTTTGGAGTCTATAGGTAATGGACACACACACACAGACACACACACACACAGAGAGAGACACACAGACAAAGTTCCATTTATAAATAAGTTTAGATTTAGATTTACTTTTAAATTTCCATTAAGAAAAAATTGACTTAAAAATCCGAAATTGGAAAATCAAAATTAATATTAAAAAGGAAAAATGAATAAAGCTTACAAACAATTTTATTAATTTTTTTAAAATTTGTTTTTCAATTTATTATACCCATATTTATAATATCCAGGTTCAAGCGTAGAAGACCTGATTCTAATGGAAAATATATATATATTATTTCTAATAAGATATCAGTTAATCACAAAATCATGCTGTGGGTGCATTCTGCTTTCAAATATTGATTAAAAGGGGAAAAAGTGCATTTTAAATGTTTTTCCTATAAAAAAAACAAAACCTTCATGTTTATTGAATGTATCATCAACAAATGGATTGCATTCACTTACGCGCAAATACCCTTGGGAAAGGTATTAATCCGTCTCTTTCTTCCAGTTATGGGTTAAATAACAGGACAGATTGGGTTCTATAGCCTTGGTTGGCAACCAGTCTACCGCAGAAAGCAATGGCAACCTACTGTGGGATAATCTTCTGCCCAGTCAGTCATGTCTCTTTCGAGACATGCTTGCCCAAGCGTGTAACACGTATGGCACTTAACTGACTGACTGAATATAATAGTTGGAATCATGATTAAGGCTGCTATTGGTCATTAAGTGGAGGATCAGTTTATTACTTCATAACAATAGGAAACCAATCCCCCACTAGTTACTACATAATAAAATAATATATCTCTTCCTCCTCTGGCTATGAATCAAATAACAGGACAGATTGGGTTCTATAGCCTTGGTCGGCAACCAGTCTACCGCAGAAAGCAATGGCAACCTACTGCGGGATAATCTTCTGCCCAGTCAGTAATGTCTCTTTCGAGACATGATTGCCCAAGCGTGTACCACGTATGGCATTTAACTGACTGATCATCAACTCATTAATATATAAAGTGAAAAGAATGTTCCATGTTTCATCCCTTAGGACTTCCTCTGACTAATTGATGTAACTACACAAGCGCACAGAGGAGAGAGCAACAGAAATTTAGGTGAACAGATCCCGACAAATGCAATATTTATGCTCGGGATGATATCAGAAAGACTCACAAATGCAGAATGTGTATCTGTGTTTTATAGATTATGCAAAAGCGTTTGATAAAGTATGTCACAAATCAGTGAGAACTGCTAGGTAACCTTAACATATTTGGAAAGAATCCTCTCTTTTATAATAAAGTTGGTGTGTATGCGTGCGTGTGTGTAAATATATTTCCCTCCTGTCACACACATGGATAGAGAAAGTGAGAGAGAGAGACAAGGCAGCGTTGGCTCAGTTCATTCTCTCTACTGTCAGTTATTTAACTTTACTACCAGTTATGAAAGCTCTTGCTGCATATTTGCTCTTTAACAGTGCCTTAGTTAATTGTTCTTGCATTAATTATGTCATCGAGTAGTGAAGAATATATATATAGTTATCCGCAGACAGTCTTGTTTTGCTGTATCACAGCTCATCAGTACAATTAAACATTTAATTGCTTCTAATGAGGACTGAAACCTGTACAAAATGACATCAATTGGCAATTCTACCTCTGAGATACAATCACTCGGTGGAGGAAGGCATATTTTAGCCTTTTATATATACAATATATGGGATGTGCATTGTGATGTAGTGGATATTGACTAGGAACGACAAATCGGGGAGCCGAGTTTGAATTCCTGTTGAATTCCTTGTATTCACTTATGCACAAATACCCTTGGGAAAGGGTATTAATCCATCTCTTCCCTCCAGTTATGGGTTAAATAATATGATAGATTGGGTTCTATAGCCTTGGCTGGCAACCAGTCTACCGAAGAAAGCAATGGCAACCTACTGCAAGATAATCTTCTGCCCAGTCAGTCATGTCTCTTTTGAGACATGATTGCCCAAAGCATGTATCATGTATGGCATTTAACTGACTGACTGATATATACAATGTAAACACATAGTAGTAGCCGAGAGTGTTTGAATTTATTACTGAATAAACAATGACTGAGTAGCTATTGTTTCTAAAGTCTACCATTTCTCCATAGTGCTCAATGTGCGAGAGCATAAATATAAATATATATATATATCTCCTTCCTGTCATACCCAGGGGTTTGGATTATTTTGTTTTGTTTGTTTCGAGGTTTAATGACCTATCAATCCTTATGGGATCATTTAAGGTCATAGCCAATAATTTTTGGGTAAGGTTATTTTATTTTTACAACATTTTTCTTTTCGAGTATCAAGATTCATTGGGATTTGTTTTTAAGAGCAGGGTCCCAAGTCCTACCCTTGTTATTTAACCCATAACTGGAGGGAAAGGATGGATTAATACCTTTCCCAAGGGTACCAGTGCTTAAGTGAATGCAGGGTATTCAACTGGAATTTGAACTCGGCTCACCGATTTCTCTTTCTGAACCGATATCCACTGCACCACAACACACATCCGTCACTATACGCTTACAGCACCTGGTATTCCCAAGTGGTCACCCATCTAAGTACTTACCAGGCTCAACGTTGCTTAACTTCGGTGATCAAGCAAGAACCGCTGTATTCAACGTGATAGGCCATAAGCCTGGATTATTTTGTTTTCTTTTTTTCTTATATCTTGATGTAAGGTACTCAAGAGCAGGTACTTCAACATATATGTTGCTGTCATTTTAGACCACATAGCGATATATTTTCCCCATAATTTTTGACGGTATTGGCCCACTTGAATTAGAATAATCCAGAACTTATACTGACAACATACCATCTGCATATGAACAGAAATTGAATTCAGTAAATATACAAAAATAAAAGGTGTGTAAGACAAGGATGTATCTTCTCACTGGACTTATTTAACCTTCACATTGAGGGGATTCTGAGAAAATTAGAAGTCTTACCAGGATTCAGCATTGGTTGGCCCTTATCTTAAAAGATTGGCACAGTTTTGATAGCAGAACTAGAAAAACTACATGAACACCTTCAGAAAATAGTGAACAAAAGTGAGGACAAAGTACTGTAGCATCTTGAGGAAAAAAGCTTTGATACAGCAAATGCTTATTTCGAAAAATCCTCCTTCATGCTAGGTAACGATTCCAAGTCAATTTGCCAGTCAAATGCAACACCTTTTTTTTCTTTTTTTTTTATAATCATATCGCTCCAAGCAAGGCAATTTAATTGCCACTGTTGTGTAGGGAGTTATATAGAAGGAAAGTTATGAGAAAGAGTGACAGGTTATAGGGAGTGTCAGGAAGTGGGTAAGAGAAGGATGAGAATATTGAGGAGAGTGGAGTGGACGGAGAAAAGAGCATGAGAGAGAGGATGCAGGTTAGTGAGATAGGAGATGACGATTGACTTTACATTTAAATTCTAGGAGATTGTAGCTGTCGGGGAAGCAAATAAATAAAAGGGAATTGTATAGATGAGAAATGTGAGAAAAGAAGCTGCTGGAGTTGAATTTGCATTTACATTTTATTGGTTTCACAGTAAAAGAGTGGGACCTAGTTACTAATCTTGTGGCTTGAGTAAATTCATATATAGAGGGCACCAGCGAGCTAAGTTCATTGGAGCAGAAGCCGTGAAAGTATTTGGAGAAGAGACACAGGGAAGCCACATTGTGCTGGTGAGAAAGTGACTGTATTTGAGCTGCCAAGTCAGGATTGATCCCATTATATCTTTGTCGAGAAATCAGTGATTGGTCAAGGTATGACCCAAAATTTGCATGAAGTTCTTGTATATAAACAAGAGTCATGTGCAGACTTCCTTTTCTGACGTAGGATACACGTGACCCAATGTCATTTGATTTGATAAGAAATCACCATCTTTGCCATAAAGACTAAATATCAATTGTAAGAAGAGAGAATTAATCGTTGTCAGCAAAAGAAACAGGCCAACATTCAAATGACAAATTAGAGATACCAAAATTAAGTAAGTGCTGTAATCTAAATATCTAGAAAGTATTTTACCAGAGAACAGAAAAAGCGACACCGAAATCCAAGAGTGCAGGACATCTCAACACTGATAACTCAACACCACCAATTGAGTGCCAGGAGTACTCAATACTGAAACAACTCTACAGTGAAACAATCCTGAGAGTATTAGAATTCCTACTGTTATTCATTATTGTTGGCGAAAATCTTAACATTGCCATGACATGGCTTCGCTGTGCCTCTTCTACAACTACTTTCACAGCTTCTTCTCCAATGAACTTAGCTCACTGGTGCCCCTATGTATGAATTTACACGAGCTACTAGACTAGCAACTAGGTCCCACCCTTTTACAGTGAAAATCTAACCGCAATTTCTACTCCAACAGCTTCTTTTCTTGCACTTCCTGCCTGCGGAATTCCTTTCCGTATACTTGCTTCCCTGACAGCTACAATCTGCAGGAATTTAAATTTAAGATCAAGAGTTATCTTCTATCTCACTAACTCAAATCCTTTCTCTCAGGCTCTTTTCTCCATCCACTCCACCCTCATTACACGGGTATTCTCATCTGTCTATTACCCTCCTCCTGACATCCCCTATAACCCATCCCTCTTTCTCATCACTTTCTCCTATGTAACCCCCTGTGTAGCAGTAACAGTAAAACTGCCTTGCTTGGGGTGAAATGATTAAAAAAAAAAAAAAAAATACGAAGACAGAGAAAAGAAACTACAAGAATTCATATTGATGTAGTAAAAGAAAGAAGAAAGGACTAATCAGTTGCAAGAAGATAAAATCTATAGTTGGCAGTGAATGAAACAGCCTAACACGTGAATTACAAATTGGTGATATCAAAATTAAACAAATACCAAAGTTTAGATATCTAGAAAGTGTTTAAATATAGGACAAAAAATGTGACATCAAAATTTGACAGTGCAGGGCAACTCAACACCGCCAACTCAACACCACCAAATGAGAGCCGGGACAACTCAAGACTGAAACAACTCTACAGTAAAACAATCCTGATAGAATTACAAGTTCCACCTTGATTCATTATTGCTGGCTACAATCTTTCTAACATTCGACATGCAGACAGACAAAGGAAGCTAGAAGAACTCATACAGAAGATAATAGAAGAAAGCAAAACGAAAGGAAGAAACATTAATTTCAAGAAGATAGAATGCATGGCTGTCAGCAAAAGAAGCAACCCAACATATGAATTACAAATTGAAAATACCAAAATCAAACTAGTACGACAAATTAAATATCACGGAAAAGTTCTAACAGACAACAGAAAGCATGACACGGAAATCCGAAGGTGCATTGGGATAGCTAAAGATGCCTTTCAAAAACTAAATAGAGCATTAAGAGACAGAAAATCTTTGTTAGAAACAAAGAAAATATTGCTGAATTGTTATGTTTTAATGGTTCTCTTATGATGGCAATGAATGCTGGATAATCTCCTTGAAGAAGAGACTTGGAGTAACAAAAATTTGGTACTACAGAAGGATGCTGAGAATATCATTAACCGAAAATGAGAGCAAGGTCTAAGTTTCAGAGAAAATTGAAACAAAAGAAAATCTATACTTAACATCGGGAAGAGACAGTCGAAATTTCTTCGACATACTGAGGAAAGAAGGCTAGGAAAAATTTGATACTCAGGACAGATTCAGACAAGAGAAACAAAAAAAAAAAAAAAACTGCATCACCTACCTAGCTTGAAAAAATGACCAGTTTTTACTCCCTCTTACTATGACATTTGTTTGCTTTTTTTTTATTTGATTATAGAATGCAGCCCAACATTCAAATTACAAATATCAAAATCAAGCAAGTAAATAGTACTCTATGTTGTCTCGAATGTATCGCCTAAGTCTCGTCCAGGTTGTCTCGAATGTATCGCCTAAGTCTCGTCCAGGTTGTCTCGAATGTATCGTCTAAGTCTCGTTCAGGTTGTCTCGAATGTATCGCCTAAGTCTCGTCCAGGTTGTCTCGAATGTATCATCTAAGTCTTGTCCAGGTTGTCTCGAATGTATCGTCTAAGTCTTGTCCAGGTTGTCTCGAATGTATCGTCTAAGTCTCATCCCTATTTTTTTTCAAACGTATCATCTAAATCTCGTCTATGTTTCTCAAATGTATTGAGTAACTTTGCAGATTTTTCACTGCCTGCTTTTCCTAAAACTAGTTAGTATTTTGACACCCTGATTGATGGTCTTCCAGTATAGCAGCCCAGTTTAAACTCCTCTCAAAATATTCCCATGTATAATTTAGCCTAGTCCAGTATAACTCTGGGTTTAATTAGTGTAGCTTACTTCATAACTTGAGGAAATGAAATTGCTTAGTGTAATCTATACTCTCTCTAGCCAGTTTATACTCCCTTTTACTATGAGTATCAACATTTGTTTGCTTTTTTCCTTAACTAGAATTTTACATAAAAGCTTCAGAATACAAACCGGTAGTAAAGTTTGATAGGAACTCATTTAGCAGTAATCAGGTAACCATAACATGGTTACCTGATTACTGATTTAGTTAAATTAATACAGGTGTTGGGCAAACGTAAACAGTTTGGTCTAGGATATACGAGTATCTTTATAATAAAATGTAACATTTATATTTCAGATTTTCAGGGTATCAATATTAAATTGTGGAAACTAAAAGAACTACAGAAAAAGAAAGCTAGAAGAAAGGACTAAACGTCAATTGCAAGAAGACGAATACATGATTGCTAAACATTCAAATAAATAAATTGAAATATCAAAATCAAGCAAATAAAATAATATAAATATCTGGGAAGTGGTTTAACAGAGGACGGAATATGCGACAATAAAATTCAAAAGCACATTGGGATAGCCAAAGATGCCTTTCAAAAGCTAAGCAAAGTATTAAAAATAGAAAAGCTTTGTTAGAAACAAAAAAAAGAGCACTGAGCTGTTAAACTGTAACAGTTTTCCTGTGATGACAGTGAATGCTGGATAATCTCCTGGAGTATGAAGCGACGACTTGAAGCAACAAAAAATTGCTTCTACTGAAGGATGCTGAGAATACTATGAATTGTTTGGTGTTGAGTAATGCAACAGTCAGACAGTTAAGTGTTGCATGATTAGGTGATCATGTCTCTTCCAATCCATGACTGACTTGGCAGATGATTTTTCTGCAGTAAGCTACCATTTTTTTGTGTTAGGCTGGTTGCCAACCAAGGCTATAGAACCCAGTTTGAACTGCCATTTAACGCATACCTGGAGAGACAAGAAATGGATTCATACCTTTTCCAAGAGATTTGTGCATAAGTGAAGGCAATGAATTCAAACCAAGTAAGGCATATGACTGAAATGTTTCATTAACAAATAGAGAGATCAGAGTGTGTATACAAACACACATTTTTACAGTTAAAAAAAAAAGAAAAACAATTAAATTATAAGCCACTATACTCAAATTATTTGACCAAATCTTTAACTCAGCTACTGATATCAGTGTAGCTGAAGCAAAAAAAAAAATTAAAAATGTGAAGAAAAAAAGGCTGATTTTTTTTAATATTAGGTTGTCCCAAAAGTTTGTAAACACTTACGAAATGGGTCTATCTTGTCCAACACAATCAAGACAAGTGGTGGGTTCAGAAAGGGCAAGAGACACCATTGGTTCCAAAACAAGATTGATTTGGCAAGAAAGTCATGTTGTGCGTTTGGTGGAACTTTGAAGGAATTATGCATTTTGAGTTGGTTCCGAATGGTTGTGCCATCAGTGCCAAACTTTACTGTCAGCAACTTGAGCAGGTCTTCGAAAAGTTGAAGCAAAAGTACCCAGCTCTGATCAACCGAAAGCGTGCTTTGATGCAGCAGGACAATGCCAAGCCACACACCGCCAGGAAGACCAAAGACAAGTTTGAAGAGCTGGACGGCATTGAGGTTCTGCCACATTCAGCCTACAGTCCTGACTGTGCTCCATCAGATTACAGCCTTTTCCGCTCAATCCAACACTTTCTGAAGGGCCGCCAATTCGACACGTTTGATGAAGTCAAGGAAGCGTGTCAAAAATTCTTTGATTCAAAGCTGGCTGAATGGTACTTTGACCAGATCCGAAAGCTTGCAGATTGATGGCAGAAAGTCTTAGAAAATGATGGTCTTTATTTTGAGCAATAATTTTTGTTGTTTTTGTGAGTAAAATTTTAATTTTTTGCAACTGTTTACAAACTTTTGGGATAACCTTATATCATATTCAAGAATGTTACCAATTTTTATGAGTAATTACATTGAAATGTCTTATCTATTCATTTGAGTGATGAATAACAAATTGAAGCAACTATTTATGCAATTTTCCTCTTCATGAATATTTGATGTTTTTATTAAGGTTATCTGTAGGTTGGTCTGGGTTTGCTCTATACAGATGACTGATCTCCTTAAGTGAAAGATATTCAGACCCTAATGGATGGCTTTTATATATCTCATAATATCTTTGGCTCAATCAACTGCATATTAGATATGGTTTTAGAAACCAAGTTAATGTATCTGCCTTGAAGCATTTAGGATGAATCAGCCGCATTACACTTTTTCTAACAGCTTATTCATAAGCAACTGTATACGACTAAATCTAAAGCATTTCCATTACTGAACAAAGCAGTGCCAAAGTAACTTCCAAAAATGTAAAATTAAACAAAAGTACTTACTAAATACAGTATTTAAATTTATTTGCTTGAACGTTATTTTCAGTGTTTTCTCGTATTTGAGTGGATAGCCTGTTTTCTATAATTAAACAGTACATTATATATATATATATATATATATATATATATATTAGTCATCCACATACAAGCCTGTTTCACTGTATCACAGCTCATCAGTGTGGCTATACATATCCACTTACTTCTGGCCGGGATCAAAACTCGACCTATTTGGTGTCAGTCGGAGTCTACTCCCTAAGCCATCGGCGCATGGGGTCAGAGAAGGGAAATTTTAATGTCTTGTATGTATGCAGTGTATACAGACGCCACTCACTGAGAGAACTCAATTCATTTCTGAAGAGTCACGCATTATAGCCGAAGTGGAAACTGCTTATAAAATTTTCTTCTCCAGAGTGCTCAATCGTAATGAGAGCATAATATATTAGTCATCCAGTATATATATATATATATATATATATATATATATATATCCGCCCTCATGAATAGTTGAGGAATCTTGTTAGGATAATATCTGCCTTCCAGCAAGATTAAAACCTGCAGCAACTCTCATATTCAAATTCTGCTGGAAGATAGACATTTTTCTAAAAAGATTTCTTGAATATTCAGACCAGTGGATATATATAAATGGGCTGTTTAATTATTAAAAAAAAAACAAAGCAAAACAAAAAACGTAGTCTCTACTCAAATATTTGTATCCATTAAAAATAATATTCAATCAATTAAATTTAAATAAAGATGTTGGTTAATACCATTTCATAACTTTCTGTAAAATTCCGTAAATACATTATCTTAAACTATATTCAAGAGTTGTATTACTTTAATTACTTTGAGATTACTGTGGTAGAATGGGAAGTAGAAGATGTGATATAAAAAAAACCCCAAAAAACTGTTGCACATGGCGGTACTACACCAAATCCCAAACCTACACGAACGCCTTCTTGCAAACCTGAACGAACGCCTTCTTGCAATCCTGAACGAATGCCTTCTTGCAATCCTGAACGAACGCCTTCTTGCAATCCTGAACGAACGCCTTCTTGCAATCCTGAACGAACGCCTTCTTGCAATCCTGAACGAATGCCTTTTTGCAAACCTTGCACGAGTGACCAACAGCAATGACGATGGCCGACAAACAACTTGAGCGTCCTCGTATAGTCCTCAGTCGAGTATATTCTGGGACTCTGAGGTGTGCCCAGTGAAAGTACACACACGCCATTTGAGGACGCTTCCATGCATGCTTCCTACAATTACTTTTTCTATTTATTAGACCCAAGGATAAAAAAATTAAGCAATCATCATAAAATTGGTCAAAACCCTAGCAACTGGTCAAACCTAGGCTAGGCAATAAAGCCACAAGCTTATTAAAAAAAAAAAAAAATTATGTAGAGTAAAAAAATAGATAAATATGCAGAAAAATATGTATCAACACATCATGAATTTACTGTGTGTGATATCACACACTGAGCACTGGTGTTAATAAAAATAGTACTCGATGCAATAGAGCTATAAATTATATATTCATCTCTTGAATTTTTCATTATTCCACCCCAAGTAAGCACATGATCAGATTCATTTTAATGAGCAACTAACGCTTTTATTGTATTGTTTTGTAAAATATCTCTTGTGTTCATGTAATATTTAAATTCCTTGATCAAGGCAAGAGGGTTGAGCTTGATAATGTTGAGTGTGAGGTTGCAGATTAGTTTAGCTATCTTGTGGACATGTTAAGTGCAGGTGGAGGCACAGAAGCATGTTCAATATTTGATGTAAGATCAGGTTGGAAAAAAAAATTTAGCCAATTCTGTCTCTTCTAACATCAAGAACTTTTGGTTTGGCTTGGTTTAAGTTTAACGACCCATCAGCCATTTTGGTCATTTAAGGGTCAGTCTTTGAATATGTTGGGAACATTTTTCATTCAATAAAGTTTTGTTGATAAATACTTTCATGGCATTTTGACACCAATTTGGGGGTCAACTATTTACCCATAGCTGGGACCCTAACTGGTGCTACCATTCCTGGTCAGTATAAACCTGAGAACAGCAGCAATTAAGAGGTGGTTCCATATACCTCACAACCTCCCAATTAGAAGCCTTGCTGCTGAATGCAGTTCACCGTCATACCCATGATTCTCAAGAATTTTTGTATACGATAAAAGGAAAGCTATATACAGTTTGCGTTAGAAGTGTTATGCTATATCGTAGTGAAACCTGGCCACTTCAGAAAGTTGATATAAGCACAATTGCACCAACTGACATGCAAATGGTACAGCGGATGTGCAATATCAGTCTTAGATATAGAAAAATCATGAGGAGTTTAGAAATAGCAGGGTAATGAGAAATCAGGAAGCTGAGTTTGAATTCCAGTTGAATTCTCTGCATTCACTTATGCGCAAATACCCTTGGGAAAGGTATTAATCCATCTCTTCCCTCCAGTTATGGTTTAAATAACAGGATAGATTGGGTTCTCTAGCCTTGGTTAGCAACCAGTCTACCACAGAAAGTAATGGCAACCTACTGCGGGATAATCTTCTGCCCAGTCAGTCATGTCTCTTTTGGGACATGATCGCCCAAGTGTGTATCACATATGGCACTTAATTGACTGACTGATTGCTAATATAACAGATGCTATGTATCAAGCAAGTTTTAGATGGTTTGGGCATGTTGAGAAAACGGACATAGAAAACCCAGTCAGCAATTGTAGGTTTACTGAGGTTGATGACCGAAGAGGGATAAGTGGACCATGTAAAACATGGACCCAGCTTATCAATGATCATTTAAGGAAGTTGAGATGACAGCCAGGCCTTACATAAAAGGGAGGCAACCTGGAAAAGAACTATCAAGAAAAACCTATTCAACCCATGCTAGCATGGAAATGGATGTCAAACAATAATAAGATTTCTCTGAAGTATTTTTTGCACCAATTATTAGAGGTGATAAAGTAAATTCCTCCAAGTTTGATCTTGTTTTGTATTCTTTTGTTTTAGAAGTAGTTGAAACAAGTTTCTGTTTTAAAATATTAACTAGCAGTATAGCTCGGCGTTGCTCGGGTGTAATGAAAGCTTTAATACTAATCCATGGTCCTGGAGCTCAGACTCTTTGGACATTGGCACGAAAGACTAAAAAGCAATAATTATTTCCAGTTAAAGCAAAACTGTAGACAGAAAGAAAAATGAATGGATGTAAGTCAAATTTTGATTTCCTGGTATCGATATCAAATAAGTTTTTTCGTCGTAAACTGAATTTTGAAGGCTAAATAAGTCCTCTGAGTAAATGGTATCATGGATGAGACTAAGAACTACAATTATACCTACTTAGAGCCAAACCTGAAGCAAAACTAAAAAATACAGACATACAGGCAGATAGACATGCACACACAAACATCTTATCTTTCTTATATATATAATTCATGTTCTGCCTTATTGTAAGAACTGCAACCTTGAAACTTCTGAATATTGTTTGTTATGTTTGTCTATGAGTGTATCAAATTTGATTAAAATTGGACCACTCCTTCTATAACCAGATTTTTTTCGATTATCGATATTTATCAGGGGCAGATGCTTATAGTACAACTGTGTAAATTTTCAAACCATCCCAACCACTCCCTGCTTTACCATTCATTTAAATAAACTCATTAGTTAAGTTATTCATGGTTTAATTATCCTCGTCTTCAGTATATCCTGTGAGTACCATGTTCTCCAAACCCTTCTTTTTCATTATGCTCCGGCAATATCAACTATTTCCAATTCAAAATGTAAATCAACTTTGTTTTCCTTTTCTTCAAAAACCTTTCATGGTCTTCTCAGCGTCTTTCTGTAAGCTAAAGGCTCAGTTTCATCTGAAACTTCAGTATTAATTGCCATATAAGGGTGTTGAGTTGATCATGGATGTTTCATATTTCATAATATTTTGATTAGGGTTTAGAAGGCATCTTGTGCTATTCCAGTGTCAAATTTTCCATCTGTCAAAAACAAAATTCCCTGGTAACTATGTATATGCTTCAGTTTTTGTTGTCATATCTGGGTGGAGCCTACCAAGACCTCCCTCTGCATCCCCAATAGAGTCCAAAATCATCTGAGCTCTAGTGGATAATTCTTCATCCTCCATCCTCTCTCATAGGTAGAATGTGGCAACCTTTTTGCCACTCTATCACTACTTACACAGAAAATGCTCAAACAAACATTTTCCATGGTCTCGCCAATTCAAACCTTTATGGCTAGGACCAAACATGCCACCCACATCCCCTCTATATTCTATCAGTGAGAAATCATTTCCCATTAAACAGGTTCTTCCTGTGAACCACTGCCCTGTGGAACTGACTCCCAAGAAGATGTTTCACCAATCATTACACTTCCCCTCCTATCTACAAAAATTGGCTTCTAATGTAACCCTCTACCTTAAGTGGTTCCCAGGCCTTGATTTTTCATCAGAAGTAATGTTTTATTTACAAAAATTAGTAAGAAACATTTCACTGAAAGTATCATCCATTGCTAGTCTATTTTTTCCCCATCTTTTTGGCAGCATTCAAAATTCCATCAAAAACAATGTTTTTTGAGCCCACTGAAGAATTGACCCATTTTTGGCATTTTCATAAGAATGAAAGTGCTGCTCAGCCAGGCCATGTGTCACCGATTGGAATAAGAAATAATTGGACAAAGAAATATCTGGTAAATATAACAGGTAGGGTAAGACTTCCCATTTAAGTGTTTTCAAGTAGGTTTTCATCCATTTTGCAATATGTGGTCTAGCGCTGTCGTGTTGTAAAATCATTTTCTCGTGTCTACTTGTATACTGGCCATTTTTTTTCTTCAATGTTCAGCTCAAATGCATTAATTATAGTCAATAGCAATCTCCAATGATGATTTCAGTCTGTTTGAGAAGCTCATATCACCAAAAGCAGAGCAGATGCTTCGATCTACGCAGCTCTGGGAACACCATCGGTTGAAACTTATTCAAGGTTCTAATAAAATTACAGAATTTGGAACTAAATCACAATTTTAGTCCGGACTCAAAATCTAAACATTTATGAAATGAAAGAAAAAATGATTTAGATAAAAGGCCTTTCATTGGGAAATTGAAGTCTTTGAGGAGGGTGAAACCACATCTTAATTGCTATTGTTCCTAGTCTACCTTGACCTGAGATGGTAACAACTGTCAGGGTCCCAGCTTTGGGCGAAAACTGCTCCTACCAAACAGAACACTATGAAAGTATAAAAATATATTTTTATAGTCAAAATACCAGCAGTACATATATAAAAAAAGGACTAATAATACATTTAATTTGTCCTTAAAGACATACAGTTGCGTTCAAAATATATTTTGATCAAGGCATAAAGTTGCATTAAAAACATTTTGTTCAAGGCATACAATTGCATTCAAAACATTTAGTTGAAGGCATAACATTAGGTTAATACTGAAACCTAAATAATTTGGACACTGGCTGATAAACCATTGAACAAAATCAACCAACCTAATCCATTTTTTATTTCTTTTCATTTTATTCATTGAATTGTTGAATACATTTAGAGCAGAAATACTCGAAAATATGGTCTCTTTAGTTGAAATGTTAAATGCACAAACCTGATTTATTCAATGTCAAAATCAAGCTTTTTTTTTTCTTTAAAACTTCATCTCTTGTGTTTGGTCCAGTTTAATACACAAAACTGCAAACATCCCTCTGGAAGATGGCCACTTATGAGATAAGAGATCTTAATCCTTAGCAGAGATGGCAGAATGGGAAAGACTCAAATTTTTCTGAAAACTGAAAATTGACTATTTTGTACATAAATCATGAAAGGAAAAAAAGCAAAAAAAAAAAGCAACCCTCTTGACTAAGTTGTAAAATAGATCAGGCAGCAATTACTGACATCAAGTATTTTACTTTTAAACTGCATTTAAGGCACCACTGCTCTCGTAGTTAAAACAAAAATCTCAACTCAAAGTGAAAGCTTTTGATGAAAAAAACTATTGAGGAAGAGAAAAGTAAAGACTAAAAAAAATTTCCCATTAATATCAATGATGTTGATGTCAACACATCTTGCTATTTAGATTTTCTGTTTAATAAAAACAAAAAACAAGGGGTCCAAATGAAAGATAAAAAAAGAAAAAACAAACAAAAAATAGAAAAAAACCCAAACAAGATATTAATAGAATAATAAAAAAAATACCAAACACACATTTGTGTTTAACAAATTATATCATTAAGAAACTTATGGCCCACCCAAATGTTATTTAGTCAATACAAGACCAACTTTCATGTAGTTGCAAGAACCATGTTGTCTAGGTAAGAAGGTTACAAATACAACCACATGAAACCTGGAATAGTATAAACTAAAAAACAAGACACACTAAATTAAATATTATCGTGGCTTGATTCAATTATAGTAGCAGTTTTCCTGATGGAAAAATATGTTTGTATCTAATCTAAACTTATTTATAAATGGAAATTTGTGTGTGTGTCTCCATTACCTATAGACTCCGAAATGGCTGAACTGATTTTCATGAAGATTTACACAGTTGTACTATAAGCATCTGCAAGTGTTCTTAGCTAGGTTTTGTGTTGAGGTACCCCCAATAAATACTGAAAACTGATAATCGAAAAAAATCAGGTTATAAAAGGAGTGGTCTGCTTTTAATCAAATTTGATACACTCATAGACAAAGACATAAATGATATTCAGGTTGCAGTTCTTACAATAGTGCAGAAAATTCGATAATATATATATATATATATATATATATAAGGCAAGATGTTTGTGTGTGTGTGTGTGTGTCTGTTTATCTGCCTGTATGTCTGTATTTTTTTTAGCCCTTTTATTTTAGTTTTTGCTTCAAGTTTGGCTCTAAGTAGGTATAATTGTAGTTCTTAGTCATGACACCATTTACTTAGAGGACTTATTTAGCCTTCAAAATTCAGTTTACGACGAAAAAAACTTATTTGATATCAATACCAGGAAATCAGAATTTGACTTACATCCATTCACTTTTCTTTCAGTCTACGGTTTTGCTTTAACTGGAAACAACTATTGCTTTTTAGTCTTTCATGCCACCATCCCAAGAGTCTGAGCTCCAGAACCATGGATTAGTTTTAAAGCTTTCATTACACCCAAGCAACACCGAGCTATACTGCTAGTATATATCTGAACAAGTTCTTTTTCCTACCACACCAAAATATAATTGATTTGCATAGTATCATTTTATTATTAAGATAGATACAAAAGTATCTCACTTTAAAAAAAAAAAAAGTGGGTCAATGGAAATTTATTTTAGGCGCCTTTCGGCTGACACTTCAACAGAATAAAAATCTTCAGCAAAATTAAAACGAAGAATGTGCTAAGAAAAATTTTTAACAACAACTAAGGTTAAGACAAGTTAAAAAAAATTATATTACCTATGTTGTGTCGTAGTCTCCCCGAATAGCTCCAAATTAAATTTCAACTCTCTGCCTACACAGGACAGGATGTTGTAAATTAATAGTAAGAGACTCCAAGATGTCCAAAGCAAGATACCTTTGTATCTATCTTAATGAAATGATTCGAATTAAATAAAAAAAAAATTTTAAAAAAATTATATATATATATATATATATATATATATATATACACATGAGAGAGAAATAAAGAGAGAGACACAAAAATGGATATAACATAATGACTATCAGTTTCCCACTTCAAGTGACCATCAGCTGTACTATTACTTCTTCTGTTGTGTGCATATATATATATATATATATATATATATATATGCTGCTAGGGTTGTTGGGGAACACACTCTTATGAATTATTTTGTTAAGAGATAAATTTTTAGAATATTTTAGTCCTGACATTGATTTTATTCTCTGGATAACCTTTTGGGCTATAAATTATGCTAGTTTAAATAAACTTTAATTAATAATCAGTAACCTAATTGTTTTAAGTCTTTATTGGGTTGTAGGTAGCATAGTAGCAATTTGTTTCCATGTCTGCATCTTGTTTATGTCCTCTGGGAAAAATGATTTCATGTTTATTTTTATGTAAACAAATACACTGGAACAAGGAATGCATATTTATGATTAGGATGCTCTCTGAAAGGTCAATACAAATGAAGGACTTATACCTGTGCTTTATTGATTATGCAAAGGCGTTTGACAAAGTATGCCACAAAGAATTGATGGAGATGCTTGCCAGTCTTGACATATTTGGGAAAAACTTAAGGGTAATCATGAATCTTTACTGGCAGCAAACCGCTTGTATACGGACAGGTAATGAATTCAGCAGATATACAATGATAGAAAGGGGTGTAAGACAAGGATGTGTCTTTTCACCGGATCTGTTCAACTTGTACAGCAAGAATATTTTAAGGACCCTAGAAGTTATGCCTGGATTTGTCATCGTAGGCCACACTTTAAACAACCTAAGGTATGCAGATGATACACACATGTTTTCCCTTGTCCTCCTTTCCCTTTTTCTATCCTGTGAGTATCAGATTTTCCAAGCTCTCCTTCCTCATCACATGTCCCAAAAATTTCATCTTCTTGATGTTAATTATGTTTCCACTTTGTTTTCATCCTCTCCAAAACCTTGTCATTTCTCACAATTTCGGTTCACAATATCCTCAGAATCCTTCTGTAGAACTACATTTCAGTTGCTTTATGTCTTTCCATCATCTTTTTATATGACAGCGAATGTTGGACAGATATGTTACACAACAGTCCAATACTCTTTTCTTTGTTTCCAATGAAATTTTCCTGTGTCAATACTCAGCTTAGCTTTTAGAATGTGTCTTTGGCCATACCAATGCGTCTTTGGCCATACCAATGTGTCTTTGAATCGTAGTGTCACACTTTGTTTTTTTTAAATCATATCACCCCAAGCAAGGCGATAACGCCACTGATGCACAGGTGGCTACGTAAGGGTAAAAAAATGGAAAAGAGAAAGCCGGAAACCACATCCTAAACAGGGAACAAGGGATGAGCCTCTTCATCTGTGCAATAGACGTGGGTGGAGTGCGAACCAGGTGATAGTTTAGTCTATCTACTCCAATTGAAAAATTAAAAAAAAAAAGAAGAAAGAAAGGAGTGAAAAGATTGGAAAAGAGAAAACTGAAAACTGCATCCTAAACAGGAAACAAGGGACAAGCCTCTTCACCTGTTCAATAGATGTGGGTGGAGTGTGAACCGGGCGATAGTTCAGTCTATCTACTCCAATGTGTTCTGTCAGAATAAGATAATAATTAATAATAAAAGGTGGGGATCATAAGGTATATTTTTTATGTTTGGATATAATGAGCCAGATTTTAATGTAAATTTTATTTTCATTCTTTTTTAATTTCAAAACTTAAAAATGTCTTCTAGTTCTGTATTCAAAAATGCTCTGCTGAGAATATTTTTTTCCTTCGAAAATGTATATTTTTCTATAAAAAGTTTATTTTTATGTATATGTTTCTATAAAAGTGTATTTTTATACTTTCATAGTGTTTTGACCCCAGTTTGGGGGGGGGTTAACTATTTGCCCATAGCCGGGACCCTAACAGGTGCTACCACTCCGGGTTAGAGTGAACCTGGGAACCACAGCAATTAGGAGGTGGTTCCATGCTCCTCACAACCTCCCGATCAGAGGCTTTGCTGATGGATGCAGTTTTTACGGTTATACCCAGGACCATCCTGTGTGCGGAAATCATCTAAGGTTGTCAGCATCTCTATTACAATACCATCTGGTTCTGCTGTTTTGTATCTATTCAATTTTGTCAATGAAGCTTCAACTTTGGTTTTTAATATTTCTGGTTTATTGGTATTTCTGTGTATTGCCGGTTGCTCTGTTATTGAGGAAGAGATCTTTGATATATTTGACTCACACTCTCAGCGGACCTCGAGTGGAATGACTACACCGAATCCATTGCTAAATCTGCTGCTAAGAAGGTCAGTTCACTGTGCAGGGCCAGGAAGTTTTTCCCCTGTTTGAGTCCATCCTGCACATATGTAAATTGACCATCTGCCCGTGTATTGGATACTGCTGCCACGTTTGGTCGGGTGCTCCTGCTATTCACCTCGGGGTTTTTGACAAAATCCACTGGAGAATTTGTACAGTAAAAAGTTCTTTGCATGAAGACTATCACTGCTCTATATCCACCCCAGTATTGAGCAGTTTACAATAAAAAACCTGCTTGCAAAATACATACAGTGAAACCACTGGAAAAAAAACCCAACAATCTTGGTGTGCTAAACATTATTATAACTCAATACTAATTTTGCTTCACAGTGAAACTGATAAAATGTAACCACAATTTCTACTCTAACAGTTTCCTTTCATGCACCTCCCACCTGTGGAACTCCCTTCCATATATTTGCTTCCCTGACAGCTACAATCTCCAGAAATTTATATACAAGATCAATAGACATCTATCACACTAACTTGCATCCATCCTTGGTATCCTCACCTGTCTATTACCCTCCTCCTGACATTTCTTATAACTAACCCCTCTTTTTCATCAAATTCCCCGATGTAACCCCCTGTGCAATAGTGGCAGTGGAATGCCTTGCTTGGGGTGAGATGATTTAAAAATAAAAAAAAACATTGTCCCATTGCTGAAGTATTTTTTCTTTCTCTACTATGAGCATTCCATCCTTGGAATTTATACATCCTGCTGCTAAACACATCTTTTGTCTCATTAGTTCCTTTATTTTTTATGCATATCTCTAATTTGTCATACATACATCTCACTGTTTCTGCATATTTTTGCTGAGCCAGTTTTCTTTAGCCTATCTGCATTTGCACCTCATTTCCTGTATTCCCTTCTCTATCTTGGCACTGTTTACTGTCTCCTTTGTCAAAAACTATCTCAGTGAGCTACACATTTTTCTGCCACAGCTGTTTTCCTTTGGGATGATGTTTGCTGATGTCACAAGAGCTTCCGTTTCGAGTTTCTGTTTACAAGTTGTCCTTCAAATTTTGTTTTCACACTGTATATTTTTCCTGCAGGTTCAGATCATTCACAAGCCTGTTGCATTGCAGTCTGGGTGCTGCATATATCATATGCAATTGAAAATAAATAAAATATGTAGATACAAATTAGAGATATGTCATAATAGATTATTTCAGCTTATGTTCAATAACAGATCACTTGCAATGTCGGTGAACAATTTAGCTAGAAAAACAATTGAAAATAGATACAATGTATCAAAATACATATCTATAATCATGGATATGTATTTAGATACATTGTATTCATTTTCAATTTTTCTAGTTGAATTGTTCACCTATATTTCATGATTCATTATTGTAGGTAATTAGGTTACAATGTGGGGGTGTTAAAATCAAGCAGGTACAAAAATTCAAATATCTTGGAAGTGTTCTAACTGAAGGCAGAAAGTGCGACACAGAGATCCAAAGGTGAATTGGCATGGCAAAAGGCGCGTTCCAGAAGCTGAGTAAAGTATTAAAACACAGGAAACTTTCACTAGAAACAAAGAAGAGAGTACTGGATTGCTATGTGATGTCAGTTCTTCAATATGGCAGCAAATGTTAAACAATATCAACAAAGATGAAGGGAAAACTTGAAGGAGCTGAAATGTGGTCCTACAAAAGGATGCTGCAGATATCATGGACCGAGCATGTGAGCAATGACGAGGTTTGGAAAATGATGGAAATGAAAAGGAAATTAATATTAAGCATCAAGAAGAGACAACTAAAGTTCCTGGGACATGCAATGAGAATAGAGGGCTTGGAGAATCTGATACTAACAGGCCAGATAGAGGGAAAAAGGGACAGAGGAAAGCAACAGATAACATTGAAAAGGCCTGAGCAGGTGGCTGAGAGACATTACAGAAGAAAGTGTGCTAAGAGCCACCAGGGATAGGGATAGGGAGACGTGGAAGGCCATGATTACCTACGTCTTGAAGGGATAAGGTACATAAAAGAAGAAAGTTTGTATTTTATATGAATACTTCTTTGTGTTTTCTCTCTTCAGGACATAGACGATCATGGCCCTCCACACCTCCCTATCCAGTGTATCTCTTAACACCTTTTCTCCTGTTAACCCCCAAACCCTGCTCTGTCATCTATTTATTTAAGCCCATCAAGTATGGCATGTATTGCTTTTCCTTGTCTCTCTTTCGCTTTATCTGCTCTGTGAGTATCAAATTCTTGAAGCTCTCCTTCCTCATTACATGTCCCAGAAACTAACTGTTATTTCTTGATGTTAAGTATAAGTTTCCTTTTAATTTTCATACTCTTTAAAACTTCGTCGTTGCTCACATATTTGGTTCATGGTATTTTCAGCATTCTTCTGTAGAACATTTCAGTCCCTTCCAATATTATCTATGAACCAATATTATTTAAGAATTTACATGCCCTTTGAAAAACTACATTTGTGATTCATCTAATTTTGTAAATAATTATATTGGACATACATCTATGAAATTGATAAGAAGACACACACTGCATTTCTCAGAACAGAGCTCTATTTGATCTCATTTGCACACATATGGTAACCCACCAAACCCTATCTGTATCATAATTGTTGACAATGCAAATATCGCATCATTCACATGCAAAAAAATAAAGGTTAAAAATAACGGAGGCCTTATTAATAAAAAAGAAAAACCCAACTTTCAGTAATATCAACTACAAACACACTAACAATGAACTTACCGTATTTAGAACAAAACATACATACTACTCTCCATACATTCTGTTACACGTGAAATAAAATCCATCCTTGATAATGGCTAAAAGTATATCCAAAAGTGCTAAGATAAACAAAACATTTGGACAATTTTTATATATGTTCTCAAAAAAAAAAAAAAAAAAAAAAAAAATCTTAAGATCAAGATTAAGAAAAATTGCATAAAAAAAAAAATTAACCATAATACCTCGTCTCTCATTTTTAATGAAACTTTTATAAAGAGTGATATGCTGCTCATTAAAAGCAATCGGATGTCTAACAGTACTGATGAGTTGTGATACAGCAAAACAGATCTGTCTGTGGATGACACACACACACACACACACACATATATATATATATAAAATAAAGTATATTTTTTAGAAATGCTATATTTGTGGGTTAAAGTGCTCAATATCAGGGACAGAGTGTATGTAGATATAAAAGTGTTGATCAACACCCACATCACAATTTTCAGACACACACACACACACAGATACACTTTAGTGCAAAGAATTTGTCACTTTAACTAAGCAAGTTTCTGCTAACTTCAAAGTTTCGTGAAGACACGTTTATGATACCTCACTTATTCAGGCTGATTTTCATAAAGGTGTTCTCATGAAACTTTGAAGTTGGCATGAACCTGCTCTGTTAAAGTGACAAATTCTTTGCACTAAAACTATCATTGCTCTATCTCCACCCCAATATTGAGCGCTTTACAATAAAAAAACTGCTTGCCAACTACAGTTTATCATTCAAACTACTTAAAAAACCCAACAATCTTGGTGTGCTAAACATTATCATAACTCAATACTCCAGTGAATGAAATAAAGGGTTCAGTATGAAATTCCAATCATCTGAAGATGGTCAAAGCATACAATGGTGAAGTGTTGTGAAGATGACAGCATAGATGAGGAAAACAGTCTAAACAATATATATATATATATATTTTTTTTTTTTATTGTTTAATTACTTAGTTTTTGATGATAATAAAATTAGGCCAGTACACATTTGTATTAAAAAGTGTTCAATACAATTATATTGTAGAACTTTTGAATATTTTCCATTTGTAAAAAAGTTATTATGCGACCCAGGTTTTATTGAAAATCACCTGAAGACACCACTCATGGTAGAAACCTGGGTCATGTAATAACTCATTTACAAATGGAATATATATATATATATATATATGGAATAATAGTTATGCTTATGTTTGGAATATAAAGTAGATTTCAGGTTAATCTTCACTCATAAGATTAATGTGATAAATTGTGAAAACTGTTTAGCACTGACATAAACAAACGTGCATGCTGAAAATTGTTTAGATTACTGAATATTAACTCACCTGAAAAGATGTGTCAGTAGATTTTGTAAGTTTGTTTGTTTGTTCCTGTTTAATGGCCTATCAACATCTAAAGGATTATTGAAGGCTGGAAACGCATTTTTATTTTAAATCACAGTTATTCTTTTCATTTGAAAATGTTTTGTTGGTAATATATTTTTCATTCAAAAATGTTTTGTTAGTAAATACCTTCATAGCATTTTGACCCTGGTTTGAGAGTTAACTATTTACCCATAGCTGGGACCCTAACAGGTGCTACCACACCGGGTCAGGGTAGACCTGGGAACAACAGCAGTTAAAAGGTGGTTCCATGCTCCTCACAATCTCCCAATCAGAGGCCTTGCTGCTGGATGCAGTTTACCATCATACCCAGGACCAAGATTTTGTGAGTGTCAGAAAAACAAAAATATCAGACCAGTGTGTGTGTGTGTGTGTGTGTGTGTGTATTTATGAGTAGTGATAATATTTAGCTTCAAACCAGCCCTGATGAGTGAGAACATAACTGTGTCTTCATGAAAATTCAAAGTTTGCATCAACCTGCTCAGTTAAATTGACAAACTCTTTGTGCTTATTCGGTCGGGTTTCAATCCTGGGTAAAAAAGCAATCAGAGTCGAACCGTACTGATGAGCTGTGATACAGCAAAACAGATCTGTCTGCAGATGACAGTATTTGATTTGTTTGAACTTTATTTTTGATCGATACTCATATTTAAGTAGATATTCTGTTTATAATCAAACAGTATTACATATTTATTTCTACCGGCCTGATTATTTATGATAAATTTTTATGAAAATGTGTCATTCGGCAGAATTCAAACCTGCCGAATGACACACAGATTATCTATTTAAATACGAGTATTGATCAAAAATAATGTTCAAACAAATAATTTCAAATTGTCAGTTTCTTTATAACCATTTCGTTAATCTTTGCTAATTTCCGTAACGTGTTTACATTTGTTGACATTACAATACATTTCAAAGCAGATATGGTTATTACAATGAATCAAAAACTGTTATATAGGCTTGATTTGACTTTGTTTAGACTATTGGTCATTTGTGGTCGAGAGGTCTAAGATGCACCAGATCAATTAAGGCTTCCCCGATCAAAAATAATGTTCAAACAAATAATTTCAAATTGCCGGTTTGTTTATAACCATTTCATTAATATATATATATATATATATATATATATATATATATATATATATAGTCATCTGCAGACAGATCTGTTTCGCTGTATCACAGCTCATCAGTATGATTAGACAGCTGATTGCTTTTTACCCAGGATTGAAACCCGACCGAACTGGCGTCAGTTGGCAATTTTACCTCCGAGCTACAGGCGCTCGGTAGAAGGAGGTAGACTTTTTAGCGTGTATACATTGCTCATTGCTGAATGAACTATGCATAGATGCCAGAGTAGCTACTGTTTTTCAAAGTCTAGCATTCTTCCAGAGTGCTCAATCAGAGTGTGAGAGTGTAAATAGTCTCTCTCTCTATATATATATATATATTTGGCCAGTAACCCTTTTTTTTTTTTTTAGGAAGTTTCATTGAGAACGATGAACAAGGAAGATTTGATTAATTTTATTTAATTTTTCCAGTATTCTAATATGTTTCCTTTAAGCTGGAGATAATGAATGTAAAAATGTTCTGTAATTATGGGTTATATGTTTTCACTGTTGTTATTTTATCGTGTTTTGGTTATAACAATTTATTTTGTGTTGTTCCTCAAAATGGAGCATTCTTTTCAAGCTCTCACATGCCACTTGCGACTGGAAATCACGTGAGCATTTTTCTATTTTATATATATATATATATATATATATATATATATATGTGTGCATGCTTACATTTGAAAAAAACTCAAATTGGTAGTTTGACCTTTCACTGGTTACTTAGTATATTGAGTAGATTTCAGGTTAATCGTCCGCCATGAGATTAACGGGATAAACTGTGAAAACATTTTACCAGAAAAATAAGCAAATAACCAAAATATATGTACAAAGTAAAATAACAGTTACATCAATATTGTTAGATTTTTTTTCTATAAGCTGCTGTAAGTCACAAAATGTTTATGTAAAAAAATTAAGAGGTTATTCAAGAAAATGTTCTCTTAATAATGAGTAGCATTATTTTCTTGTTCTGGATAAGGGCAAAGGCACTGGGAAAAAGTTTGATTCTTTTCTTAAACTGAGGCTACGCTCAGTATCTAGGCATCCTGTTTATCAGGGAAAATTATAAGGAAACTGCATGGCCAACCAGAAGACAAAATTCTTATTCTGAATCATCCTGAAATTTATAAACATTTTTTCACGAAAGTAATTTATATCAAGTCCATGAACTCTAGGTGGGAGTTTCCTTTCTAACCTTTTGTTTCATGTAATGTATAAGGTCAACATCTTCATTATATCATTTTTTCCCCTTCTGGTTACAATTGAAACAGGATTTAGTTGTTGCTGTTGAACATTTTCAAGTGGTGTAGTTTTTGTTAGTTGGTAAAGAAATTGAGTACAGGAAACAAGGAAATTAAACATGAAATACTTTTTTTTTGTTTTTAATAATCATATTACCCCAAGCAAGGCAATTTACTGCCACAGGTACACAGGGAGTTACATAGGAAGAAAGTTATGAAAAAGTGTGACAGGTTATAGGGGGTGTCAGGAAGTGGGCAAGGGAAGGATGAGAATACTGATGAGAGTGAAGTGGATGGAGAAAGAAGCATGAGAGAGAGAGAGAGAGAGAGAGAGAGAATGCAAGTTAGTGAGATAGGAGATGACTATTGACTTTACATTTAAATTTTTAGAGATTGTAGCTGTCATGGAAGCAAGTAAACTGAATGGAATTCCACAAACAGGAAGAATGAGAAAAGAAGCTGCTTGAGTAGAATTTGCATTTGCATTTTATTGGTTTCACAGTAAAAGAGTGGGACCTAGTTGCTAATCTTGTGGCTTAAGTAAATTCACACATAGGGAGCACCAGAGAGAAGCCATGAAAGTATTTGTAGAAGAGACACAGGGAAGCCATATTACGCTGGTGAGAAAGTGACTGTATCTGGGCTGCCAAGTTGGGATCGATCACATTACAGATTCTCCATTGGATTTTGTCAAGGACCCCTAGGTTGATAGCAGGGGCACCCGACCAGATATGGCAGCAGTACTCAAAGAGGTAGTTTCACACAATATCACAAGGTGCTACAAAACTAAGAATTTAGCCAAAAAACTTGGCTCATGTACTTAAATAACATTGTTAGATCAAGAATTTTATATGGCAGCTATACATGGCACAAAGCTCATTCAGAAATATCTAAACTGTCAGCTGTATGTGACCATTGTCTCAGATTGATGATTAAAATGGCCTTAAATGGATGAAGCATTTAGATCTCAGTTATGAGCATTCATCTTTTAACTTGATGTGTTTTTTAATAATCATCCCCCCCAGCAAAGGAATACTACCACTGGTGTGCAAGAGATTACAGTGAGAGAAGAGAGAGAGAGAGATATTGATGTTGCACTTAAACCTTAGAGGAATGTAGCTATCAGGGAAGTAAGCATGGGGAAGGGAGTTCCACAGGTGAGAAGTGCAAAAAAAAGCAACTTAGGACTAAGAAGGGGTGGTTACATTTGGTTATTTTGATGGTAAAAGGGTAGAACCAATCTAACTGCACAAGCAAATTCATGTAGACAGGGTCCAAGGAATGAAGCTCATCAGAGCAGAAGCCATGAAAATACTTGTAAAATAAAAAAAGACAAAGGGAAGTGACATCCCATTGCTGAAAAAGTACAAAAGCACAACAAAGAACTCTACCAAATTTCAGAACCTGCACCACTTGAAGACTTTCAGTAGCAGCGACAGCTAAATGAATAGCACAAGAAACTTGAAGAGTAGTTTTTCTTTTTGCGTATTTTTGTTGCTTGTTTACAGCTCATGGTAGACAATATTCTAAAATTTTTCTTCAAAATTTCATAAATAAAACAGATTTTCCCGCCTTTTAATAACTTATATTTTCATCAAAAAATAAAAACTAATCAAACAGACTCTAGGCAGTCATGGGCATCTATCGGGGAGGTATGTGATTCCCAGCCTCCTATACCAACCAAAAAACTGTACTTGCATCCAATCATGCATTATGATACAGCACAATTGTTTTAGGTAACCATGACTTTATGCTCCCATGTAAAAATAATTGTATTTTTCTTTGTTGGTTCTTAGACAGCAGACGTTTGAACTCCACACCTGGAAAAGTGGTGAAACTGGGAAATGACAATCAATATGCTTATGTCCCACACTACTCCAAACAAATAACAAGAAAGGAAACCACTATCAATACTGGAAATGGTGATAACATCTACTGGACTTGAAAAGCCTGTTCTTCTGATAAATCTCAAGTGAGAGCAGTTCTGAAGACTGGATAAATGCAGAAGGTTTCTTTTCTGCAAACCTTACCATTACCAATATTTTTGTTTGTGATTCTGTTGTGCCTGGCTACAAAGGCCTGACAAAGGGTTGTCTTTATGAGAAAGAGGATTCAATCGCTTGAAGCCAGTTTTAAATTGATATCTAATGAACGAAGGCAATATAGTTAGTGACTGGATTTGTTGCATTGTTAACAGTGTTAATCCATTAGAAGCCATACACTCAGTTTTATTTAGAGATTAACATTGATAAGACACTTCCACCTACCTGAGCTTGTCACACAATTCAAATGCATTCAGCTGACAAGGGGAATTGGAAAATACAATATAACTTAATAGAAATGTAATTGTTATTGAACAACTGTGACAGCTGGTCTTAGTCTGAAAGTAGGTCGTCCTTCAATAGCCTTTGACAACAGGAAAAAAAAAAAAACTTGGCATTCCAATTGGGATTGTTGATGGATTTGAGGAAAACCAAAAACCATGAGCATGTATCCTGTTTGGCACAAAATTAATTCATGGAGAACCCAGTTAAGAATAAATTCACTAACAATAGCTTACAAGTGGAGAATTCTAAGCATTAACAAAACGTTAATGAAAGCAAGTTCTTGTGTTGCTTCGTTTTGATATAATTAGAAGATAACACAAACTTGAATTACTGATGTTTATTTTTGGTATAAAACTTTAGGTTTTTTACATCAAGTTACAACCTTTAAATTTTGTGTGGATACAGGAGCAGACTAGCTAAATTCTCTTCACTGTGGGATGCTAGTAGTAAACGAGCCTATCCCTTCTGGACTCTAGTTGTCAACTGTAGCGTCTACCTCTTTTCAAATATCCTACACAAAACTACTGTCCTTAACTCCTACTTCTTACTCCTACCAAATGAAATGGTTTCTTATTTTGCTACCCAATTTTGAATTCTTGGCATCAGTGTGTCTACCTTTTTCTATTTTTAGAACACTCGCCATTTTATAAACCACAACATTCTTAAAATAGGTCATGTTGTCTAAATGTCATAAAAGAAATTTTATTAAAATTTAACTAGGTTTTCTTTTTGCTTATTTTGATATCGATATACCAGACTGTCGAGCGTCCTCTCTAAAGAGAGGAAGAGAAGAAGAGGAAGAAGGAACACACAAAGCCTTAAGGAGGAGTCAAAGCAGGGAGAGTATGATAAGTAAAGGTTCTTCACTACCTGTCTCTCCCATCAAAAGCAAAGACTTTAAAGACTTATGTACAAAAGGCGAAAAGCCTTCCAGCCTCCCCTCAGAAACTCCCCCAACCCCCAACCTTCAAATTGACATCCCTAACCTCGGCCTCGTCTGACAAATCACTCACCCCTTCACCCGCATCCACTCCCTTGGATGATATGGACGATGTGACTGGAGGAAGTCTTGCGGGGCGACCGTCTTTCGTATCAGGATCTAATCCGATATTTTGAGTACCAACTCAAAATGAAGATTAGAACTGATCGGAAACGGTTGACACTGACAGAGTTCAGCAAAAGGTGGGTAAATGTGGCGAGCCTGGTTTGCGTGACTGGGGCTAGCCTTAATTTTCTCTTTTAGATCTGGTAGTCACATTGGGTTGGATTCCCCTGGAACCCTCACCTTTGGTTAAGGTAAGTCCCTTTTTGTGTACCTAGTTAATGTGAATGAGTGTGATTCCTGGCCTGTTCCCCGGCTTTCGTCTTTGGTTATGGTCCAGTTCAAGATTCCCAGTTTCCGTTAATTATTTTTTGTCCCGTCTCATCTCATCTGAGCCAGTATTATATTTTCCCCAGTCAAATTTCTTTTTTGCCTCTCCACTCCCTGTAGAAAGAGTTTCTTGATTTCATCCTCTGGGCAGAATACAGCGACCTCTTTGTTTTGATGGTAGGTTGGGTCCAGCTAACACAATGTTTATGTTGTTATTTTTGTTTGAAATTTTATTTGGGGATTTGTGTCATGCACCACCCCCCCTTGTCATTTCATGTAGAAAATTTTTATATATTTTTGTAATTTATTGTAAATATTGTACATTGTCAAATTTTTATGCACATTGTGGGGAATTTTTTAGGTCCCCGGAATGCTTTGTGGTATTTTGGTGCATGGCAGTATGAGTGTTGATGGACAAGTTCTTTTGGTTATTGAGAAAAATTGTATCGTATGTCTGGGTCGCGAAAGAGATTAGCTAGGTATAAGATAGATTACTGAAGACCATCCTCAGTTTTGTTTCCCCCTCCCGTTTTGGCTGTGTGCCACAATTGTAAATTTTTACAATAAATAAACAGTCAGCCCCAACTTCTATTCTAGTTGATTCTTGGCTGGTTGTTCTAGAAGACCTTTACAGGTTGCTTGTTTACAGGTCACAGTAGACATAATATTCTAAAATTTTTCTTCAAAATTTCATAAGTAAAACAGATTGTTATAATTTTCCTGCCTTTATATAACTACTATTGTTTCATCAAGAAATTAAGAACTAATAAAACAGATTCTAGACAGTCATGGGCATCTATCTATCTGGGTGGTAAGAGGAAGCAGGTAATTCCCAGCCTCCTATACCAATCAAAAAGCTGTACTTGCATCCAATAATGCATTATGATACAGCACAATTGTTTTAGGGAACTTTATGCTCCCATATAAAAATGATTGTGCTCTAAAAACCAGCAAAGAAAAATACAGAGGTTTGAACTCTACACACGGAAAGGTGGCCAAACTGGGAAAGTATTCACTATATAAAACAGTTTCTGAAATATGTGGAACAGAGGTTTAAATGTCATTGAATATATGCATGAAATTGCCATTCTATAACTAAATTTTGAAGATTTATACTGTTCAGCTTCTGTAGTCTAGCTGGTAAAGTACTGCTTTGGTAAGAGAGGCTCTCGAGGGTAAAGGTTCAAAACTTGTCAGAAGCTTATTCTTTATTCAGGGTTCCGATTTTCTTAATGGCGATAAAATATAAAAATAACTAAAGTTGATTGAAGAACTAGACTGGAACAAGTGAAAAACTAGGCAAAAAAAAATGGGGCGAGAGAAAAACTAGGCAACCAAAAAAAAATGGGGCGAGAGAAAAACTAGGCAACCAAAAAAAATGGGATGAGAGAAAAACTAGGCAACCAAAAAAATGGGATGAGAGAAAAACTAGGCAACCAAAAAAAATGGGACGAGAGAAAAACTAGGCAACCAAAAAAAAATGCGGCGAGAGAAAAACTAGGCAACCAAAAAAATGTGACGAGAGAAAAACTAGGCAACCAAAAAAATGTGATGAGAGAAAACTAGGGTAAAGTTAGGCAACATGTTTTCTGGCTTATTTTGTTCTTCGCAATATAATGCAATACCAATCATTATGTACAGTTTTTATTATTACTCTTCTATTGTTCCCACAGATTTATAATTTTTTTTCATTTGTAAATTCTTTCACACCCAGTAACCCCTTGTGTCTTAGTAGCTTTATTGCCTTGCTTGGGATTAATTTCATTAAAAAAATTAAAAAAAAAAAAAAAAAAGAATGGAACAAGAGATAAACTCGGAAAAATTAGGCAACGGAATTTAGATAAAGAACTTGTTAAAAAAAATAAAGCAAACAAAAGACTCATGACTACAGAAGTAAAACTTACTAAATATATATTCATGCACACACAGAAGCACATACGTTCAAACTAAAAGACATGTGAATACGTGCATCTATATGGATTTGTCTTAAACAAATCTTAGAGACCTGCAGAAATATGAACAGAGACAGATATTCATATACATGACATTTTCTGTGAGGCATACTTGAAAAGTTGGAATAACATCAACTTTTGGGCAGTTTTAATTTGAGTTTGACTTTTGTTTAAAGGCATATCAACCTCTGCGGGTTATTTAATACCAAAAAATTGGGGTTTTAAAAGGTTTATTTTTTTTTTAATATTCAGTTATAGTAAGAAGGTTGACTTAGTCAGATTTTGATGAAAAATTTTTTGTTTTTATTTAAAAAAAGACACTGAATGTATTCTGGTTTTGTATTCAAAAACGTATTGCTGGTAATATTTTGCCTTCAAATATGTATATTTTTTGATAAAATTGTATTTTTAACATTCATAGTGTTTGGACCCCAGTTTGGGGGTTAACTAGTTTCCCATAGCTGGGACCCTAACAGGTACTACTACTCTGGGTCAGGGTGGACCTGAGAACAACAGCAATTAAGAGGTAGTTCCATGCCCCTCACAACCTCCCAATCAGAGGTCTCACTGCCAGATGCAGTTTACCATCATACCCAGGACCAAGTTTTAATTTTATATAAATTATTTGCCCTGGAACTTTTGCAATGTGTGTTTGTAGAGGAATCACAAGAACATGCACGAAAATATTGGGGGTTCTACTTTGGGCATCATCTTCAAGCTAAAATCTCTAAACAGTTGAGAGAATTATTTATTTTTGTGATTTTTTCTTCCTCCTCAACCTTTATGCTGGAGCAAAATATTTCAAGACTTTATTTATTTACAAGTGCCTTATACATTAATTACTTATGGTCATGTGATCCCAGTAGCACAATTCATTCAATGGTTACGCTTGACCACATTTGTTGGTGTCAAAACTTTCTTCCTACATAACAAGATGACAGAAAATATAACATGAAAATCTAAAGATTCACTGGGAGATCAAAGAATGCCTTCCAAAAGCTAAGCAAAGTATTAATAAAAAGGAAAATTGCATTAAAAATCAAGATATGTATAGTGAACTGTTATTTGACAATCACTGATACATTTTTTTAAAAATTTGGTACACTTGTAGAGCTTCTTGATAGGTTAAAGGGTTCTTGAGATAAGACACTGACTCTTGCTAAAAAGTTAAATTTCAGTAAATAGTACAAAGCTTAAATATCAATATCTTAGTTGTTTTTTTGTTACCTACAAAACTAAATTATATACCATTTTAAAGTACTTGTAAGGATCTAAAAAGGAGATCTATTTATGTTTTGGTTTAAAGGTCAAATAATATGACTTTAACCTTTAATTTCTAAAAGCCTATCTTTAATTTTTTTTAAAAACTAGACACCAATTTGTCAACCTTAACCTTATATAGCAACCTTATAGTAAAATATTTACAAAATTTTGTGGTGGACTTTTGATTATGGCCTGAGTTACAAGGGTTTTACAGAGTTGGTCCAATTTCAAAAAGGAAGATTTTGATAATTTCTACTATATGCTAACATTTTCATATCTCTCAATATGATCAAATTGCATATCTTCAGAAAGCTCTCTGAATGCTGATTAATATTCCTGTAAAACTATGGTCCTAAAATGAACAGAATCTTATTTGTGTATAAATATTGACCAATTTGGTGAAAAACAAAACCTTATTTTTGGTTGTATTTACATTTTTATTATATAAATAAATATAGAAAAAAAGACGGTATTAATCCACTGCTTATCCCTCCAGCTATGGGTTAAATATCAGGACAAATTGTATTCTATAGTATTTGTTGGCAACCAGACTACCGTAGAAAGTAATGGCAGTCTACAGTGGGAAAATCTTCTGCCCAATCAGTCATATCTCTTGAGACATGATCACCCAAGCATGCATCACAAATGGTAGTCAACTGACTGACCAAGTAAAACAAAGTTCCATGTCTCTTGGATATGTCTGTTCTTCCTGGTCTAGAAGTTAGTGCAAGGTATGTATAAGTATCAGATTCATGTTTGAGCTTGTCAATCTTGTGCAGAGTTGGAACAACCAAAGGAAAGTTTCTACTTTATCACTCAGATTTAAACATGGTTATGGGATGATCATTTTCTTTTTCTTATTCTAGCACTATGAGCATCATTTCTATGGTCACACACAAGTCAGCCTTGCACAGAGTTGGGACAGCCAAAGAGAAATCATGACTTATGAAATAAATTGAGATTTTTGAAAGACGCATACAAATGACATGTGGGAAAAGTGTGGAGAGAATCACTTGTCAGTAGCCCAAAGAAAGTAACTTTCCCCAGCAATAATGTATTTACTATGTGGTGCTCTATTTTGGAGAATAAAGATGAAAGATTGAGGCAAGAAATTATGGCCTTATAGTCTTCAACAATGCCACATAACATTTAATATTTCTAGTTCTTTTAATCTTAGCATCATATGAACAAGCATTTCATAATTTTTTTTTTTTTTATCAATTTTATTTAATTTTGCTATAGCTACAAATACAAAATTAGATTGCTACTGAAACTCATGGATTTTGCATGTCTGCACAAATACGCCCTCGACTACAATTGGTCAGCTTTCATTTGGTTGTGGTAGGTTTGTTTGACTGAGCTGGCTCAGCTGACTGGTTGAATGCCACAATTAAAGGTAGGATGGGTTTGGTAAGGTCAAGTTTGCAGATCACCTAAAAAAATGAGCAATCTTTTGTTAACTCAGAAAAAAAAAATGGCTTGTTATTTTTAACGCTTCAAAAGCAAAACTGCTCTCTTTTAATCAGGGAACCTTATCCACCTTCCATCAGTATGGCTGATGTGAAGCTTCAAGAGAAAAACTCACTGGGCCTTCTCAGACAAATATTTTCCACTAAAAAAGTGGAATGGTTGTACTGAATCAATTGCTCGGTCTGCTACCAAGAAAGCTAGCATTGATCCTGACTTTGCATCCTGGCTTCAGTCACTTTCCAACCGCTGGTATGCAACTTCCATGTGACTTTTCTATACCTATTTTCACAGTAATTGTTTGGATGAACTTGGTACCTCAACTGTACAAATTCGAGCAGAGAACTAAGTTGGCAGATAGATCTCATACTTTTACATTTGAAATTGCTAGATATAACAGTTTCTATGTTAATGGTTTCTTCTCTTACAGTTCTTGCTTTTAGATCTCTTTTGGCTTCCTGTTTTCCATGCAACATAGAATTTAAATATTTTAAGATTAACTTTTGCCTTGCAAATTTCTCTTCTTTTATTGGCCTCCTTAATATTTTTGTTTCATATTTTTTCACATGAAATGATTCCTTGTGTCTTTGTGGCTAATTTGCCTTATTTGAAAAAAAATGAAAAGAAATGAAAAAGTTAACATATCACTCAATAAATCCCTGTCCAAACAAATAAAACAACAACTTTTAGGCAACATTCGACTTTATTCATCAACATAGTGTATTACTCTAAAAGGAGACTGATTCCAATGTTCAAATGTTCATGCAAAATGAATACACTGCCTTCTGATATGTTGAACTCCTCTGCTATCTCACACAACTTCAATTTATGATTGGCCAAAATGAGTTTGTAGATTTATTTTGTTTTCCAGGACAACTGTCAATTTTGAATGTTCAACACCATTTGTTGTGTCTGTACAAGGGTGGTTAAAGTTAGTATATCATCTCTTGATAATTGTTTCCAAAGAAGTAGAGTTTGAATAGCTCTTATCAAGCCATTGCTTTGCTTGAACAGTATTTTTCCCCTCATCAGAAAGCAATGGTTGATCAATACATGAAATTCAGATTTTTCTATTGTTTTGAAAATTTGCAACAGTAGCTTCACATAAATAACTAATTTGTAATCTAATAATCTGATTAGGTCCAAATTTTGTCATGTACCATTTGAAGGTTAATACTTTATAAAAATCATATGGATTTTTTATTAGTAGTGCCATCTATATGTCAAGTCCGAGACTTATTGAGTGATGTGTTACAGTTAGAATCTGTATTTATATAATTTATAATAAGACTGATATTTTTCTCTTTTTTGATATTATTATAATGTTTCAGTTGTACCAATCTGGTTTCTTCAATTATCTGTTGACCTTTGTAATATTTACAGATTTCTGAATTAAACCATTTAATTATTCTACAAGTAGTAGATTGTCCATGTCTAGGAATATCTATTTCATTCTTTTTTAATCATTTCACTCCAAACAAGGTGATAAAGCCACTAAGATGTAGTGGGTTACAGGAATTAAAAGGGAAGGAGAAGAATTTAGGGAGAAAAAGGTTAATAAAGGAACATGTTTTAAGAAAACAGAAAATGATTATTGGATTTAAATTTTTGAAGTGACAGGGAAGCAAGGGATTTCTACAGGTGGGAAATATGAAAATAATGTGCAGAAGTGGCAGTTGCATCTAGCTAGTTCAACAGTAAAATGGGGAGACCTATTTGCCAATCTGAAATTCATGAAGTCAAGACACTAAAGGAAAAAGTTCAGAATAGTTGGCAGGAAAATATCTACAGTATTTACATTATTCAGACTATTGTCCCCATTTTTGCTGCCATTTGTACAATGTTTCGGCTGTTGTACACTCTGGCCTTCTTCAGGTGCTAGGAATTTTGAACCAAACCCTTTATTACAATCACTGGGGTATATTATTCTTAAAAACACATGGCCCAGTGGATATAGACGTTGGTTAGTTTCTGACTTGACTCTTGGAGTTGTGAGTTCAATACCAGGTTACAGCAGTGGTGAACAAATAACTTGCAGGGTTAAAGGGAAATAACTCATGACTTTCAATTGTGGCATTATTACTACACAAAGAATGAGAATGATATACCTCAATAAATGTAATAAAGGGTTCGGTTCAAAATTCCAAGCACCTGAAGAAGGCCTGAGCGTACAATGGTCGAAACGTCGTACAAATGACAACAAAGATGAAGACAATAGTCCGAATAATGTAAATACTACCTCATCTCAGAAATATAGACAAATATGACAATATCTGTAGGAAAGGCAGAAATGAAACTGTCATATCAGTGAAAAAGTGACTGTAATTGGGATGCCAGGTCAGGATCAATTACATTGCAGACCCTCCTTTGATTTTTTGTCAAGAATCTTGAGATATATAGCAGGAGAACCAGACCAGATGTGGCAGCAGTATACAGTTGAAGGGTGGATGGATGGTAGGTTTATAAATGTGCAAGATAGATTCTAATAAGAAAAATTATCTGGTACAGCAAAGTGAATCAACTTTCCTAGCAGTAAACATGGTAAGAGATTCAATACGGTTGCTCAACTGAAAATGAGAGCTGAGCATATTTATTTTCAAAGTACTGCTCTTTTATTGTGCTAGTCTTGTTTTCAATGATTGAGTTTGGTGGTTCAATCCCTGGGCCGAGCATTACAATCATGAGCACATTTTTCAAACAAATTTTTATGCTTGAAACATTAAGTGTACAGCGAATTTCCCAGAAGACTTTTCAGAAACCCACAGATTAATCTCACAACTAAAACCTAGTTTTTAGCTGGAAACTTCTGCAAACACCTATTAAAAGAGGTTGGTTGGGGGTAGTCAGTCAATTATGTAGTCAGGTTATAAATAGAGGGGAAATGACACCATCCCAAGTCGTTTACAAAAATATTTCCTATTATTTTAATAAAAGACAAAAAAAAAAAATAAATAAATAAAATGACCTTGAAAAGCTTAACACTAACTTTTAAGTGCAGTTCACTGCCTATTTTAACTAAATTATGCCTACTTGCTGCAGTAATCTTATTTTTAAAAAAATGTATTATATGCAGATTTACAAAGATAGTAAAAAATATTATCGGCACTTTTACATAACACATCATTAGGTTAGTCACACAGCCAGTGGACTTGTATGACCAACACCCCCACTGTAATTTTTTTGCTTTTCATATTATTTTTTATTTTTTTAAAACTTTTTTCAGTGCATATTTAATAAGAGCCTAAACTTTCAGGTTAGGAAAAAAATTTGGAAAAAATTCAATATTTAAAGATTTTTAGGGGGGTTCTTAGTTTCTCATACAATGTTCTAGTAAATTGATCCCCCATATTAGAAACACTTGATTTGGGGCCAAGTAAAAGATAATGACAAGTTGTTGCCCCCCCCCCCCCACCAAAAAAAAAAAACTTGTAGGAAATTAATGAAAAAGACCGTTTCGGAAATATAATTTGTTTTTATTCAAAAATACTTACAATGGGGGGGGGGCGTTGTACAGGTCTGCCACACAGCCTTTTGTTCATGCATGCTTATAGTTTTTTTGTTAGTAATTTTACTCCAAGCAAGGCAGGATTTCCACTAGTGCACAGGTGGTTACAGTGAGAAAAAGGCTGGGTACGGGGGGGGGGGCATTGAAGAAAGGATAGTAGATGAATGGGATTCAAGAAGAAGGCAATTGATGTTGCATTTAAATATCTGGAGATTGTAGTTATCAGAAAAGCAAGTCAATGGAAGGGAGTTCCACAGGTAAGAAATGATGCAAGAAAATAAACTGTTCAGTTGCTTTTAACTATTTCAACAGTAAAAGGGTGGGACCTAGATGCCAATCTAGTAGCACACTTAAATTTACGTGGTTGGGGCACTAGGCAAAAAAGCTTGTCAGTGTACTTGCTATGAAAATAGCAGTAGAAAAGACAGAGGGAAGCCATGTTACATTGGTGAGAAAGTAAGTGATATTGAGATGCTAAGACAGGACTAATTACATTGTAGATCCTTCTTTGGATTTTGTTGGTACTATTGTGGTCTCATGATCAAAGTTTGCACTTGAGTGAGTTAGTTTTCCTGCTGTTACAGTTTAAGCATGGCCACTTCACTAGCAGTGTGCATTAAAGAGAAACAAAGAGCAGAGATCCAAATCTGCAGAGAACATGATATGATAACTCAACAATTTGCCATTACTATCTTTCAAACTTGCTGAATCTTATTAGTGGCGGATATTGATGTACTTCCAGCTCCTTTGTGTGTCATGCTTGTTTGGCCACTTTAAACTTTTCATGGCAAGTTGTCATCTTACGGCCTTGGCCCAGATAGAACTCACTACACCCCTCCAGTATTCCCTGTGCATTTGGAACCCTGGCACAATTTTGTAGCAAAATTCATAATCTTGTCAAATAGCTGAATACTTGATGCTTTGCCAGGGCTACCAAGAGTGTTTTTATTGTGACACCAACACTATATGGGTTGCCTCCAGGTCCCATACTGTTATTTAACTCATAACTGGGAGAAAGTGATGGATTAATACCTTTCTCAAGGGTACCAGTGCTTAAGTGAATGAAGGGTACTCAACTGGAATTCAAACTCGGCTCACCGATTTCTCTTTCCAAGCCGATATTCACTGCACCACAATGCACATCCGTCACTGAACGCTTACAGCACCTGGTATTCCCAAGTGGTCACCCATCTAAGTACTGACCAGGCTCACATTGCTTAACTTCGGTGATCGAACGAGAACCGGTGTATTCAACATGATATGCCGTAAGCCTCATGGTAAGGCACTGTCACTAATTATGTAAAAGCCTCTGATGAATTTCACCTTCTGACACTTTCCAACCAGACCCTTCTGTATCAATCATTAATTAAGTCAATATATTTTGTAATCTCAATCTAAAAAGCATTTTATGAAGATATTTTTTAATTTCATTATCCTTATAACACAGGCATTGTTCAGTTTATATCCTTGGAATCCTTCTGAAACCAAATTTGTATTGTTTTGTCTCTTCATTTGTAAGGGAATTACCAGCATTCACAGCCGCCATATAGAAGGACTGACATGACACAGTAATTGGGATTTTTTTTTGTTTCTAATTGTTTGTTTCAAACCAACAGCAATGTGTATTCATTGCTACAGATCAGTGTGAGATAGGTAAATTGTCTAAATTACACAAAGATTAAAATAACTCATTTTAACAGATATATTTACCAAAATTGCACAAAGATTTCTTGAAATACTAAAGAACAAATTTATTCAATAAAACTACCATTGGCTTGAACCCCACCTCCAGACGGCTTTGAAATCTCCTGCAACACTTCTGGACAGTCTCCTTCTTTAAGTTGCTGAATGTTGCCATAATACTTGTATTCATCTAATCTTTCATGTTATTTTTTTGATCTCTCGCTCAAATGCCCATCACATTTCATAATCAAGAGGGGTTGCAGTTAGGAGAGTTAGATGGTTAGATGTAATGGGGTTGCAGAAATTGTCTTACAGCCATTATTGGGTTCTCCTGTTTGTGTAGCATGGCGCAGAGTCATTTTGACAGATATTGGGTTTTTTAGCGGCCACTCTCTTGACTCAGAGCAGAACTACCACCTCAAGATACTAGATTTATGCCACAGTGCTGATTTCAAGACCCTGTGAGAAGATGAATGGAAGAATAATGTTGCCATCACTAGTGATCACTTCAAACCCCTTTGTAATCACCATTAAACTCAACCAACTCTTTCTGAATTCTTAACACTGTCCTCAGATTAACCCTCAACCACTCTGAAATTCATGCTAGAAGTTCCAATACAAAGGTTTCAAACAGTACAGCATGCCATTTTCAAATTTTTGGTGGAGTGAATTGAAACATGGGGCTCTTTTCATAGATGGTGCCCAACTGACCCTACAATACTGTGCAGCAGATAGAATAAAAAACAAAGTGTCTGTATGCAAAATTAACATAAAATGGCAACAATTTACCATCACACACTGTACAACAATTTGGGCACACGGACAAAGACGAAGTGGGTATATACTACTGAACGCTTACTTTCCTAGACATAGATAATCAGATTCATATTCCATTCATCCATTACAATTTGCTCATTCCCCACAAAAACTTATTCATCACCATGCAATCCACCATATACCACCTTTTCTCAGGAAACAAAAAAAAAAAAACATGACATAAAATATTATGTACACATGCCCATTTATTTTTATGAAATTATTTTGGGACAGGACAAACCCAAAAAATGAAATAAATATGCAACAAAACATTCAAGCTAAAATAAAAATAAATTAGTAGGACCTGCCAATCCCTCAAAAAATATAGAAGCAGCTGCTGTATTTTGGATTTTTTTTTTAATCATATCACCCTGAGCAAGGCAGTAAGGCCACTGGTGTGCAGGGGGCTATGTAAGAGTGAATAGATTGGAAAAGAGAAAGCCAGAAACCACATCCTAAACAGGGAACAAGGGATGAGCCTCTTCACCTGTTCTATAGATGTGGGTGGAGTGTGAACCGGGTGATAGTATATAGGCAAAAATCAAGAAGCTTACTCACTGACAGAAAGGGAAGGATAAAAGAAGAAAGGGTGGAGTAGGAAAAGAAAAGACGAACAAAGTTGAAATTAAAATAAGTGAACTGGGAAGGTTGAGAATCTCAACATGGATTATAAGAGAAAAAACTGCAGAGATCAGGCTGGAAACAACAATTACTCAAACCAATAGGGATGACTGGCAAACGCTTTCCTATTTCAAATTTTAGACAGAAGCACACAAATTCATGTTGGGATTTTTTTTCCAAGCAAATCAAAATAAGCGAGTTATTTTTTTGCATCCAACTTAGTCTGGCTTGTGAAGTCAGATTGTTACATTCGCTTATCGAAACTTGCTCTTGTATATCGACCACAATTCTTAGTTTGTGAACTTCTTGCCGTACCCATTAACATGGATCAGGCTTCTTTCCCTGAAAGTGAAACACTGCGTCTCCTTGGGTTAACTCTCACCAGACCTCAAGTGGAATAGCTATATAGAATCCATAGCTAAATCCGCTGCTAAGAAAGTTGGTTCTCTGTGCAGGGCCAGGAAGTTTTTTCCCGTCCCAAACAATCCTGCACATATACAAGTCTACCATCCACCCGTGCATTGAGTATTGCTGCCATATCTGGTCTGGTGCTCCTGCTACCCACTCAGGTGTCCTTGACTGACTCCAACGGAGGATCTGTAATGTGATCGATCTCGACTTGGCAGCTACAATACGGTCGCTTTCTCACTGATGGAGTGTGGCTTCCTTGTGTCTCTTCTACAAATACTTTCACGGCTTCTGCTTCAATGAACTTAGCTCACTGGTACCCCCTATATATGAATTTCCGCGAGCCACAACATTAGCAACTAGGTCCCACTCTTTTACTGTGAAGCCAATAAATTGTTACACAAATTCTACTCCAGCAGCTTCTTTTCTCACACTTCCCGCCTGTGGAATTCTCTTTCGCATATTTGCTTTCCTGACAGTTACAATCTCCAAGAATTTAAATGTAAAGTCAATAGTCATTTCCTGTCTCATTAACTTACATCCTCTCTCTCATGCTTTTCTACATCCACTCCACTCATCAGTACTCTCTTCCCTCTTCTACTCTTTTCTTGACACCCTCACAACCTCTCAGTCATAACATTCCTCCTCGTCCACCCCACTCTCATCAGTAATCTCTTCCCTTCTCCTACTTTTTTTCTGACACCCCTTGCAACCTCTCACTCGTCAACATTCCTCCTATGTAACCCCCTGCACAACAGTGGCAGTAAAATGCCTTGCTTGAGGTGACACGATTATAAAAAAAAAATTATTGATTATCTTTACTTTACATTATTACTGTTAATTTGCTTTGCATATATTGTTTGCTTGCTTCATATTACTTTTTGCCCGGTTCTTTTTGCTTTTTGCAAACTTTGTCAATTCCATTTGTTGGAGAGTTCTGTTACCTGTTTTAACTTTGACCATGGCTACTTCAGTCAGTTAAGTGCCATACGTGATACACGCTTGGGCGATCATGTCTCGAAAGAGACATGACTGACTGGGCAGAATATTATCCCGCAGTAGGTTGCCATTGGCTTTCTGCGGTAGACTGGTTGCCGACCAAGGCTATAGAACCCAATCTGTCCTGCTATTTAACCCATAACTGGAAGGAAGAGACAGATTAATACCTTTCCCAAGGGTATTTGCACGTAAGTGAATACAATGGATTCAACTGGAATTCGAACTCGGTTCCCCGATTACTCGTTCCGAGCCGATGTCCGCTGTACCACAACGCACATCTGTCATGGCTACTTATTCCACATTAATGAAATTCTTCTGTTTCTTAATACTTTGCTTAACTTTTGGAAAGTGTGTTTTACAATTCCACCGTACCTTTATTTAGATTTCAGTATCATGTGACAATACTAAACTTATAAGTCTTTTTCTAAATTTTCCTGTTGAAGCAATACAAATGTCAACACTTTTCTATTAAAATCTTGTATTTGATGTGCCCAGTAAAAAGATTTAACACGGAAAAGCTTTCTCGTAACCAATCTGAACTTGACCCACAATGAAGAAATTGTGTTAATACTTAGTTTAAGCAGATTAAGCATTTATGAGAGTATTTAAAACTAAATATCTTAAGAGTGACTTTGTATTCAAGCCATACAGACAGAAAATATGGGAGACACATGCACAGTATATAGTGGTTGCTGAAAAGTTCTCAATCAGACTATATCAGGATTTTAATGACTAAACATAATGTGAATTTTGGAAAGTGGGTTAAACTGAAAACTTTGACATTCCCTGTTTAATATGAATACCTGGACAGATACATATGTTAATCATTTAATTAACTGCCATATGTAATACATGCTTTGGGTGATCATGTCTCGAAAGAGACATGACTGACTGGGCAGAAGATTATCCAGCAGTAGGTTGCCATTGCTTTCTGCTTTAAACTTGTTGTCAGCCAAGGCTTTAGAACCCAATCTGTCTTGCCATTTAACTCATAGACGGAGGGTGAAGAGATAGATTATATTACATTATTATATTAAATATAATTACTGGGGGTTCAGTTTATTACTTCATAACAATATAAAACCGATCCCCCACTTTATGCCCAGTAGAAGCTTTAATTATTTCCAACTATTATGTTCAGTCAGTCAGTTAAGTGCCATACGTGATACACGCTTTGCGTGATCATGTCTCAAAAGAGACACGACTGACTGGGCAGAAAATTATCCCGCAGTAGGTTGCCATTGCTTTCTGCGGTAGACTGATTGCCAGCCAAGGCTATAGAACCCAATCTGTCCTATTATTTAACCCATAACTGGAGGGAAGAGAGATTATTACCATTCCCAAGGGGATACACATGTAAGTTTCATTAAAAATGACTTACAAAGTACTGCAGTTAAGTTTTTTTTATTCAATTTTTCTTGGGTTATTTTCATTTTTAACTTATCTAAACTTATTTATAAATGGAACTTAGTCTGTGTGTCCCCGTTACCTATAGACTCCAAAACGGCTGAACCGATTTTCTGGAAAATTTACACAGTTGTACTATAAGTGTCTGCAAGTGTTCTTAGCTAGGTACCGCCCGATAAATATAGAAAATCAATACTCGAAAAAATAGGGTTATAGACGGTATGGTCTGATTTTAATCAAATTTGATACACTCATAGACAAAGACATAAGAAAGAATATTCAGAAATTTCAAGGTTGCAGCTCTTACAATAGTGCAGAAAATCAATTATATATAAATAAATAAATAAATAAATAAAAGGCAAGATGTTTCTGTGTGTGTGTTTATTTGCCTGTATGTCTGTATTTTTTTCAGCCTTTTTATTTTAGTTTTTTTTTTGGGGTTTGGCTCTAAGTAGGTATAATTGTAGTTCTTAGTCTCAGCCATGATACCATTTACTCAGAGGACATATTTAGCCTTCAAAATTCAGTTTACGAGGAAAAAAAAACTTATTTGATATCGATACCAGGAAATCAGAATTTGACTTACATCCATTCATTTTTCTTTCATTCTTGGGTTTCGCGTTAACTGGAAACAACTGTTGCTTTTTAGTCTTTCGTGCCAATGTCCAAAGAGTCTGAGCTCCAGGACCATGGATTAGTTTTAAAGCTTTCATTACACCCGAGCAACGCTGGGCTAAACTGCTAGTTTGTCATAAAAATCAACACAGGAAGTAGCACAACAACATTTAGAAAAAATGTTTTACAACAAATAACTAAAAATGAAAGGAAAACAAAAAAATTGTATTTCGAGTCTAGAAGTAAAAAATGAAATTTCTAGAACCTATGAGGAAAGAAGGTACGCTATTTACATTATTCATAATATTGTTTTCATCCTTGTTGCCATTTGCACAACGTTTTGGCCATTGTGCACTCCAGCCTCCTTCAGGTGCTAGGAATTTCGAACTGAACTCTCTATGACGATCATTGGAGTATATCATTCTCATTCTTGGGCTTTGCACAAGGAATAAGAATGATATACCCCTAGATGAGGATAATATGCTGGTTATTTTCAGTGACTTGATTCAAAGAGTTGTGAGTTCAATACCAGGCTACAGCAGTGGTGAAAATTAACTTAAAAAGTCCGAACTCATGACTACCAAAAGAGGCTTTGCACAAGGAATGAGAATGATATAGCCCACCTGAAGAAGGCTAGAGCATACAAAGGCCAAAGTGTTGTACAAATAACAACAAAGATTGGGACAATAGTCCAAATAATGTAAATAGTTTAAATATTACCTCATCTCAGAAATATAGATAAATAGTGAGGAAAGAAGGTTTAGAGTATTTGATACTTACAGGGCATACTGAAGACAGAATTGTAACCTACTTAACAAGCTTGTGAAAATAGCTGTCAGACCAAAGACTTGTAGGGATAGTGAAAGAACAAACATTGCTTAGTACTACAAAGGCTAGAAAGATGTAGAGAAGTATGATCACTGCTCTTCTGAAGAAATGTCATCATCAGTCCTATGAATAGGCATGGTAGACAAATCACTATGAAGCTGAGTACCTTACCGGTTTCCTCCATATATCTAGATTGAATGCCATAGCGAGTCTTGAACAAGTTAATCTGGAAAAGACATTTGTTCTCCAGGTCAAACGTTAGCTGATGTCCTTGAGTTTCAAAGCTTGCTTTTGCCACAGACATGTTAATACCATCAAGAAAACCTCTGCCCAGCAATGTAATTTCATTACCACACTGGTTAGATACACAGCAATGAAGCCAATTACCCTGGATAGGCTGTTCATCTGCCTTTTGTCAGGTCTTGTTTTTTTAATCCAGGTTGTTTAGCTGTCCTCTACACTAGAAAAACTTGATGGAGAATTTGGTTTAGTTGCTGATAACGCAGCCATGTGGCAAGTAGCATTGGGTTTTTATGGTATCAGTAGGACTCAGTGACTTGGTTCTTGTACCAGGTCTGATTAGATCAAGAATTAAACTTTATCATTAAGCAATCATAAGAGCCATGAAATTTAACTTATATCGGCCGGTTCACATTCCATCCACGTCTATTGAACAGGTGAAGATGCTTATCCCTTGTTTCCTGTTTTTCTCTTCTCTAATCTTTTCACTCTTACGTAGTAGCCCCTTGCGCATCAGTGGCGTTTTCGCCTTGCTTGGGGTGATATGATTAAAAAAAAAAAAAAAAAAAAAATTCAAAATATTTGTTCTATTGTTCGACAAAAATGGTGAATATAACCTTAAAAGGGGTTAAAAAGGAACAGCCCAATATGCAAATTACAAATTAGAGGTGCCAATATCAAACAATGATAACAATGTTTTGTTTTGTTTACATAAGACTGGAAGCATGTCACTAAAATCCAATGTCATATTGGGATAGTGAAAAATATCTTCCAAAAGCTAAGTAAATAAAAAAAAATTAAGTCACAAAAAGAGTACTTAACTGTCTGGCAGTGAGTGCTGGACAATCTCATCACAGATGAAGTACTGCCTATTCTGGGAATCCAGATTTAAATTGAAGAGCACTGCATTGCGGTTTATGATTTGTCAGTGAAATCACACGGAAACACTTATAGAATTAGCAAAAATTAACCCATGCTAAATAAGATACTAGTGACACTTTTGCCATTTTGGAAAAGTGAGCAACCAAGATGATTGGACAATCTATTCAATATGTTGTGTCATAAATTACATGTCAGTGATATCAGGGTAGTTAAATTACACAAATGCTACTTATTATTAAAAGAGTCTTTTTTTGAATACTGGATCTTTTGAAAACAATTAAAAAAAAACTGATTTGTTATAACAAATTTTGGTATAATTCGGAATAAGCTTATAAAAACCCATCATACCTATAAAAATCTACGTATATTCAACCTTTGAGATTTTAAAAAAATCACTCGACTGGTGCTCAAGAGCGTGGAAAAAGTCACTTGCCCTCAAATCATTTTACTTGACTGACTCCATTTTCTTAATAGTTGCCTTATGCAAACATCGCAGGAATCGCTGACAAAACAAGAAATGAAATTTTAATTACAAATTTTGAATGTGTTAGAAAAGATTAAAAAAAAAATTTGATCTTTCCTCTTAATAATAGCATAAACATTTTGATGATAAAACTTTGTTTTTATTAAGTTTAACATGATATGCTTGTTTTTTTTTTTTTTTGGCAATTGAGTAGCGGTACCCAAATTCATAGTTTCTGTCTTCTGTTTGACTACAATGATAAAAATATAAAAAACTTGATTTTCTCAACAATTTTCTATAAAAAAAATTAATTGTATAATTTGTTTTTTGTTGCGTGGTTGAAAGAAGTATGCATATTTTTTTTTTATTTATTTCAAATGTTTCTTTTTACGTTTTGTAAGCGGGAAAGAAATATAGATGTCAAGTCAAAGATAATATTTTTCCAACTGAGTTTCTAAAAGAGTTTCTTTAATCTGGGTGACAGAGACATTTTGGCTCCATTCTGGAAGCGTTAAACAACTGTTTACACTGACCAGGATGATAAAAGCAAGACAGGAGCTTGTCAATCTAAATTCCATTTGTCAGATCTTGCTTTGAAGTTTGCAGGATGTCACAGTTTTTTTGTCTAACCCCCCACTTTGACCTAAATCAGGCACCATGAATAAGACCAAAAAATTCAATCATGTCATTGTAGGTCATTCTAAGTAACTTGTGAATCTTCAATCACATACTTTTGGGTTGTGAAAAGAATCAAATTTCCTTTTTCTATATTTGAAGGAATGTTTCATTGCAAGATTTTTAATCGACCGCAAGTGAGTAAAGCAAAATTTAATCGCCCAATTAAGTTTTTAATCGACTGAATCAATTGAGTAAATGAAATCTCAAAGGCTACATATATCCTTGAAAACATTAAAATAGTACATTTTAATAAGAAAATCAAGATGAAAGAACTAAACATCAAGAGAGAATGCCTAATTGTTAGCGAAAGAAACAGCCGAACATGCAAATTACAAATTAGAGGTACCAGATATAAAAAAAATACAATGTAAATATCTGTGAATTTACAAAAAAAAAAAAATGTCTGCAAATGATTGATTTCCTAAAATGCGAGTTGTTTTCAACCCTACAACTCCCCCCCCCCCCAGATGAAATATCGAAAGCCTCGTGCTTCTCTAGCCCTAATTCATGGCAAATGTTCAGACAATTACCTTCCTCAGTTTCACCAGTTCAGACCTTTACAACTAAGACTCATCCTGCTATGTGAACAGAATGGTCAGTCAGTCAGTTAAGTGCCATGCGCGATACATGCTTTGGGCGATCATGTCTCGAAAGAGACATGACTGACTGGGCAGAAGATTATCCCTCAGTAGGTTGCCATTGCTTTCTGCAGTAGACTGGTTGCCGATCAAGGCTATAGAACCCAATCTGTCCTATTATTTAACCCATAACTGGAGGGAAGAGACGGATTAATACCTTTCCCAAGTGTATGTGCACGTAAGTGAATGCAAGGAATTCAACTGGAATTCGAACTCAGTTCCCCGATTTCTCATTCCGAGCAGATATCCACTGCGCCACAACGCACATCCGTGAACAGAATGGTAGCATTCTCTTTTTTACTTAATCCATTGGGTGGGGGGAGTTCTATTTTAACTGCTTCTTCTCAAGAGCCGTGGTTTTGTGGAACAAATGTCTGCCTGATAATAATCTATGCTTATATCTACACTTCCACTTATGTCTACAAAGCAAGCTCATTCTGTGACCCTCTACATTCTTGATCCTGTATTGAGTGAAAAAAAAAAAAAAAAAAAGTCCATTAAAAAAAAAATAAATAAAAAAATGATATTAAATTGCAGTAGGTTGTACTGGTCTCAGTGGTGACCACCAATCCACCCCTTTAGTGCAATGGAGGGGAATTCAGCCTCAGGCATATATTTCTTGAGACAAACACCTTAGTATTTTTTTTTCAGAAGCATATCTGTTCTCAGACAGAGACACAACTGAGGGATGCTGATGAGCCCTAACTGGCAGGCAGGTAAGTATTTAATCTTTAATGTCCATCACATGATCAACTGGAGTGTCCTGGGTATGATGTTAAACTACATCTGGCAGTAAGGCCTCTGATTTGGAGGAGTGTGGAACGGTAATTGTATTATGGTGCCCTATCTACATTGGCATGAACTCTTCCTCCTTCATAAATACTAACCTGTGAGACTTCCTAAGGGAGGCAGTCAAGACACAGTGTAACTTGACAGTTTGGATGGACACTATCTGCTGACTAATAACTTATTTTGTGTAAATGTTTTGTTATTCAAGTACACTGGTTCAACCTACCTTCATTTTGTGTCTTTCTTCCTGGCCCTAGAAGGCCACAACAAATCATTGTTGTTCCCAGGTTTTCCCTGAGCCGAGGTGGTAGCACCTGTTAGGGTCCTAACCTTGGGGAAATAGTTACCTCTGCAAAAAACTTGATCCAAACACTATGAAAGTGTAAAAATTCATTTTCATAGTAAAAACCACAAGAAGTTTTTGTAGAAGAATTAATAATGCTCCCAAGAAAATTAATCTTCAGCATTAAAATACCCATCAGTACAGTACCATACGTGATACAAGCTTGAGTGATCATGACTCTTTCGAGACATTGGGCATATTTTCCCACAGTAGGTTTTCATTACTTGCTGAGGTAGATCCAACCGAACAGTTGGACAAATTAGGTAAATTGTAGCTTCAATTCATGAAAATGTTCATCAACCACCCAGCAAAATCAAAGCCAAGTAAATAGAAGCAGACTGGCTTAATTGAATACATTGTCTAACATCTTAATGACATGCTTTTAGCAACTTTGAATAGACCCAATTTTCAAGTACAATGAAAAAAAAACAGAGCAGAGTGAGTGAAAGAGAATTGTTTGATATTTTTTTTAACAAAATTAATTAGGTCATTACCAAAAATCTACAAGTACCCAGCACGCTCCAACTTTCTTTCTCTCTCTCTCTATATATATATATGCACACACACACATATACATATGTACACACGCACACACACACATGTATGTGTGCACACACATAACATCTCCATTATATTAAAGGCCGTTGCGTATTTATGTTATATTTATTTTAACCCCCACCCCATTGCGTCACGCTCAGAGGTTTGGTTTATTTATTTATTCTGATGTCTTTCTGTGAAATACTCATTAGTAGGTACATCAATACGTTGTCTTCATTTTTGACAGCATGGGTCTACTCTTAAGATTATATGAACACATTAAAAAAATACAAGCAAAAAATATATGCACACACACACAAACACACACTGCTTGCTCACTATAACAAGCTTCTCTAAAGGGGTAAATAATTCATTAACGTAAAAACGTGTAGAAACTGCTTCAATTAGTAGATCATGCCAAGTAAATTTGCATCCATGTTCCTACAACAACAACATTATCACCAATCTTGGCAGAACTTCTGATTTCATAAAGATGAGGGAAACAAAAACAAATCTACATGAAACTGGGTGGATTATACCCAAAACACATTTAAAAATCGATGAAATCGTCAAGGACAAAATGCTTCAAATGAAAACTTTTCCACTGTGTTATACACCTATTCATAGAAAAGTTTTTTGATATATAAAAAATTGTATATCGCTATCACATAAAATGTTAGAAAAAATATGCCGACAAAAAAAAAAAAAAATGAGAATACTTGTGCAAAGACTTCATGAATAATACTTTTTTTCAGAACCATTTTACAGAATTATTCATTGCTAAATTAAAAAAAATAGAATGAGGTAAGCCAAAAGAAAAAAAAAAAGAATGACTATATAGCATGTCTCCAATCCCACAAGGCAATTCAAGTAATAGATCAGCCACAGATTGTGAGCTTATTATAGAATTTCACTAAAAGAAAATGGAGAATAATGTAGAAACTTAAAAAAATGGTCACAGAAAATTACAAAACTCTGCTCAAATTTTCTGACAAACATTGGGTGTATATTGCAGCATTTTACAGTGAATATTCACAACATTAAATTTTTTTTAGAAAATTAGAACATTCCGTTTTAGTGGCCATTAAAAGAAAAGACGAAAAAATAAAGAAAAGACGAAAAAAAAAGAAAATAAAAGACGAAAAAGAAAAAAGACGAAAAAGAAAAAAGAACAAATAGACGAAGAAAAAAAGACGAAAAAAGAACAAAAAGCCGAAAAAAAGCCGAAAAAAAAAAAGCAAAGACGAAAAAAAAGAAAAAGACGAAGAAAAAAGACGAAAAAAAAAACCCAAAAAAGAAAAGACGGAAAAGACGAAGAAGAAAAAAGACGAAAAAGAAAAAAGACGAAAAAGAAAAAAGACGAAAAAGAAAAAAGACGAAAAAGAAAAAAGACGAAAAAGAAAAAAGACGAAAAAAAGAACGAAAAAAAAGAACAAAAAAGAAAAAAAAGAAAAAAAACAAAAAGACGAAAAAAAAGCAAAGACGAAAAAGAAAAGACGAGAAATAAAAAAACAAAAAAACGAAAAAGATGAAAAGACGATAAAAAAGAAAAGACGATAAAAAAGAAAAAAGAATAAAAAGACGAAGAAAAAAGAAAAGACAAAAAAAAGAAAAAACGAAAAAAAGACGAAAAAAAGAAAAGATGAATAAAAAAGACAAAAGAAAAAAGAACAAAAAGACGACGAAAAAATAAAAGACGAAAAAAAGACGAAAAAAAGAAAAGAAAAAAGAAAAGACGAAAATAAAGAAAAGACGAAAATAAAGAAAAGACGAAAAAAAAAATAAAGAAAAGACGAAAAAAAAAAGAAAAGAAAAGACGAAAAAAAAAAAGAAAAGAAAAGACGAAAAAAAAGACGAAACAGAAAAGAAAAGAGAAAAGAAACAAATTTCCCGAGAGATCATTGAGAACTGTTCTTCGCGAAAAACACTGAAATATCTTTGAATACCCTTTTTTATTGTTTCATCCCAAGCAAGGGACTGGTGTGCAGGCAGCTACATAAGAGGAGAGTGAAAGGTTACATAGAAGCAGAGCAAAGAGAGCAATGAACCGAGTAGGAACCAGTTACAGGGGGTATCAGTAAATGGACAAGACAAAGATGGGAATAGTGGTGTGTAGAGAGTTGCGTGAGAGTAGAGTGAAAAAAAGGAGAACATACAGAGGGTGTTGAGGAAAGGATAAAATAAGTATAGGATTCAAAGGGATAAGAAATGGCCATTGATGTTGCATTTAAACTCTTGGTGATTGTAGCTATCAGGGAAGCAAGTATACAGAAGGGAATTCCACAGGCGGGAAGTGCGAGAAAATAGGCTATTAGAGTAGAAGTGAAGGCTGCATTTGGTTGTTTTGACGGTAAAAGGGTGAGAACTTGTTGCCAGTCTGGTTGCTTGAGTAGGTTATTGTAGAGGGGAACCAGGGAGCTAAGCTTGTTCGGGCAGAAGCCATGAAAATATTTGCCGAAAAGACAGAGAGAAGCCACATCCCATCGGTGAGAAAGTGACTGGAGTCGAGTTGCCAAGTTGGGATCAATGATATTGCAGATTATCTTCTGGATCCTATCGAGAACCCAGAGAAGAATAGCAGGTGCTTCTAACCAGCTATGACAACAATATTCAATGCATGGGCGGATGGTTGATTTGCATATGTGCAAGATGGATTCGGGTGAGAAAAACTTCCTGGCCTGACAGTGACCCAACCTTCCTAGCAGTAAATTTAGCTATTGATTCAATGTAGCCGCTTCACTTGAAGGAGACTGAGCGAGTGAGACTGAGGAGGCGCAGTGTAATGGTTTCGGGGAGACTAGCTTGACCCATACTGATCGGAGGCAGGAGGGACTGTCCATGGTTGTTGACGGATAACAGCTTTGTTTTAGAATCATTAAAGTTTACGAGCCATTTCTTACCCCAATCCACCACAGATTGTATGTTCTTAAGATCAGCAATGAGGTTATCTTAGTCTGCCTTGGCAGATTTCTGGCTGAGGCGGGTGTAAATGGTGGTATCGTCAGCGTAAATGCCTACTTGGGATTTGATCACATCAAGGAGATCGTTGATGTATATCAGAAAGCGCGTCGAACCTAGAAAAGGGCTCTGTGAGACACCCGCGTTCTTGTGATAGGGTCTGGAGGCGTGCCCGTCCAAGATGACTTATTTTATGCGGTCTGATAGGAACGATTAAATCAAACCAAGCAAGTGTTCGATGATAACATAGCTCTGTAGCTTGCACAGAAGACCAGCATATCAGACCTTATCAAATGCTTTGGAGATATCCAGGGTAACAACTCGAGTTTCGCCGTTCTTATCAAGGGCCTGGTATATGTACTCGGCGATGGTCATTAGCAAATCAGTAGTAGACCTGGCAAAGCGAAAGCCATACGTACTGCCCGAGAATAGTTTACGGGCGCTGAGGTTTTGAACTATTTCAGTATTGATGATAGCCTCGAATACTTTGCCGAAAATCGGTAGGAGGCTGACAGGGTGATAATTAGAGGAGCCTGGAGGTTCTCCAGAGTTCTTAAATACAGAAACCACAGAAGAGGACTTCCAACAAGCAGGAAAAAGCAAAAAGGCAGTAATTATAGAGTTTAAAGAGGACAGAGGAGAGTTCATGGACACATTTCTTCGAGACAATGATCAGGATTTCGTCACCTTCGTTCGTCTTAGTTGGATGTCAAAATTATGTTAGAGACCAGAGAGTGGGTAATGTAAACATCCCTCAATTGAGCCCAGTGCTAAGAGGGATATCGGATGTGGATACGCCAGAGAAGTCAAATCGAGCAAAACACTCGACCTCGTCCGATGTGAGAACTTCAAATTTATTGATTCAAGGAGGGATGTAGGATTTACTGTTGTTCAGCAAACATTTGCAGAGCTACCAGAAGTCTTTGTAGCCGAACTTGCGTGCTGCTATACGCTATTTCATTCTCTCAGCAAACAACAGCTTAGCTTCATTTAAGATCCTCTTTCACTCATTATGAGCAGAAGCAAAGAGACGCCTATTATGGTCAGACACGTGGCTTCGATATAGTTGAAAGAAATTATTCCTGTGGGCAATGGCGGCAGAGCAGGCAAGAGAGAACCGGGGGGGGGGGGGCGAATGAGGTTTAAAACAGAACTTCCTGACTAGTATAAAAGCATCGGTTAGCTTTTATCCAAGAGGAGACCTCAGAGGTGCAGTCCTCAACGGTGAGGCTAAGCACTTTCCCAACGGACGTCACGTAGAAAAATCACAGCACGAATTTCAGACTACTCTTTGTTAGCGTTAAGAAATTCTGTTGGTCGGAGATTCCTGGGTGATTGGGCGCGAAGAGAAATATTAATGGAAACGATAGCATAATCAGAGTTTCCAAGAGGGCAAAGCTGAAAGGCTTGGCAGGAGTCAGGGACAGAGGTGAAGCAAAAAGTTGCAGAGAAGGTATCCTGCAGGGATACTGTAGAAGCGCGTGGGGGAAATCCACCAGTTGCGTATGAGATTGAGTAATTGCAAAGTTCAGGGCATGAATGCCAGCAAGATCAGTGACAGAGTTTTTCAGACACTTGACATGAAAATCAAACACAAATATGTTAACAAATGGGTGGAAGGAAGTAGCCTTATCAGTATCGTCAGAGATACCATATAGCAAGAAGCAGTCAGGAGAGGAAGGGGAACTGTACAGAAAGAAAAGATAGTTAAACCAATTTTAGAAGTGAATGACAGAGACACATGTATGAGTGGCCAGGGGATTCGAGAGAAGTCTTCCTAGTTAGAGGGAGGCGTTCACTGACGTAAAGCCCCAGACCATGCATATGGACAGTAGAGTCCTTCCTTAAGAGGGGAAGGTAGGCAGAAATCGGGAAGTCAGACGAGGAGATAATATGAGTTTAGCAAAGCGCTAGGATTTCAGGGGACTTCTCGTGGAGGAAAGATTCCATGCTGCAGAAGTTGGTAAGCATACCACGGACGGAAATTTTGAGTGGTCTAGGTAATTTTGCTTTAGCTGGGTTAGCTTTATTTCTTGAGATGCAATTGTTCAGTTTTGTGTTATTGGTGAAGAAAGATTACAAGTAGGGGTAGCAGACGGTCATCGACTGCGACATGTGCAGGAACGGAGCTACGCAGACTGCAACATAGTGTGGCCTCGGAGTTGCCCACCGGAAGTGCTTGCAGGGACATCTATCCATGCGCATCATGGCTCTGCAAGAACCCAGATATTTTTCAGCTGTTGAACAGAGCAGCCGCTCTTGACGATACGCAAGAGTTAGGGCTCCTAATTACCGGTCGGAAACAAAAACGAAAAATTGCCTACCCGGTACTCTCACAATGAAAAGACGTTGCCATCGACCACACATCTTACAGAAAAATTGCAGAAGCACCAATATTGAGCTCTGAGAAGAGAGAGATTATCGGGCGATAATAGGGTCTATCTATTCCAATTTGAAAAAAAATAATAAGTAAAATTTAATAAAGTCAGAAGATCACTTACTGGTTTAGTAGAGAACTTGGACTAGAATTAACAAGAAACAAAATAAAACCAAAACAAAACTGAAGCATTGGTTGGTTGGTTGTTTTGTTTTTATGGCAAATCAACCTCGGCGGGTCATTTATTGCCAACTAAACTTTATTGCTGGTAATACCTTTTTCTTTCAACAATTTATTGTTTTTTTATGCAAGTTTTTGTGCCTAGTAATACATTTTTCTTTTTCGAGTATCTAGATTCATTGGGATTTGTTTTTAAGGGCAGGGTCCCCAAGTCCTACCCTTGTTATTTAACCCATAACTGGAGGGAAGGGACGGATTAATACCTTTCTCAAGGGTATCAGTGCTTAAGTGAATGCAGGGTATTCAACTGGAATTCGAATTCGGCTCACCGATTTCTCTTTCTGAGCCGATATCCACTGCACCATAACGCACATCCGTCACTAAACGCTTACAACACCTAGTATTCCCAAGCGGTCACCCATCTAATTACTGACCAGTCTCAACGTTGCTTAACTTCGGTGATCGAGCGAGAACTGGTGTATTCAACGTGATAGGCCGTAAGCCCCCAGAATTGGAAAAGACAGTAAAGTGAAAATAATGATCCATTTCGACGGACAAATTCACTTTTATTTTGGCGAAGTGATTAAATTTTGTCCTAACTACCCCTTATACGCCACCCTGGCTGGAGAGGTTGGGGTGGGGTTATTCATCTAGGAAAGGGAATGGCAGATACATATCGAAAGAGGAATAAAAAAGAAATAGTCCCTAATGCAAAAGACTTGGTAAATGTTCGTTTTAGGTGCCGACAGCTTTCCCCCCTTCAAATTTATCCAAAATAACATTTCTGTGCAAATGTATATGCTGAACTCAAATCAACAATTAGTTATTGAGGAAACTAACCTTTTTTGCTTTGAAAGTCCATAAAAAAAACGAACTATATCTTGCACTTTTTCTCTCCCGTAACTCTCACGAAGTCATGTAATTAACTGTAGAATGACGTTCTACGTAGGCAGAATTTTGTTTCGAATTTTGGTCGATTCTCTTCCTTTACTGAAACTTCCGGTAATGTACTTCCGGTAATGATAGTAATAAGCGTAGAAATACAATAGCGCATTACTTTCATTGTCGGAAGTATCAGTAAATGAAGAAAAATCGACTAAAAATCTGCCAAAATTCGTTCACATGCGCAGTATGTCATTCTGCAGTTAATTACATGACTTCGTGAGAGTTACGGGAGAGAAAAAGTGCAAGATATAGTTCGTTTTTTTTATGGACATTTAGATAAAAAAAAAAAAAGGCAAGTTTCTTCAATAACTAACACTTGATTTGAGTTCAGCATATCCATTTGCACAGAGATAATGCTATTTTGGATAAATTTGAAGGGGAAAAGCATCGGGACTTATAACGAAAATTTACCAAAGACTTTTCTAACAAGATAGAAAACCCATGTGAGGGCAAACATTCATTCAAAAATATGAAAGACAGGAAAAGAAAACAGATCCAAAGAGAAAAAAGAAGTACATGGAAATCACATTTAAATAATTATTTCTCATGGATCCTCATTTAAGAAGCTTTCTTTATATCGGTTTTACCCCCCCACCCCCACACGCACACATACAAAAAAAGGATGTGCGTTGTGGCGCAGTGGATATCGACATGGAATGACAAATCGGGGAGCCGAGTTCGAATTCCAGTTGAATTCCTTGCATTCACTTACGCACAAATACCCTTGGGAAAAGTCACAATACATCTCTTCCCTCCAGTTATGGGTTAAATAATAGAACAGACTGGGTTCTATAGCCTCAGCTGACAGCCAGTCTACCGCAGAAAGCAATGGCAACCTACTGCAGGATAATCTTCTGCCTAGTCAGTCATGTCTCAAAAGAGACATGATCGCCCAAAGCGTGTATCACGCATGGCACTTAACTGACTGAATTAGCAATGGATTCAATATAGGCTTTTTAGCTTTATGTCTATTGAGAATGTTAGCTGCAGGATGCACGAAGAATCACTTTCCTGGAGGTTAGCATTCTTCAGGCAGGCTGTGGATCTTTCTGCATATTTATATACTAAACAAAAAAAATTTCTTCAATGACGTCATAAGTCACTAATTGAGTATATCTATCAGGAGCAATAGAGGAGAGGAGGGGGAAGAAAAGTGAGGAGAAAGAAGTGAGGAAAAGAGGAAGAAGGTGAGGAGAGTATTAACCTTGCTAATTGGATGTATTACTTCAAAGAGATATACAAAAATTGCTAACAGCTGTTTGATCAGTTAGTATTCAGATGTGCTCTTCATCAAAGCCACACAAGCGAACCTCTTTCCTCTGACAGTCATGCAAGGCTTTTTTTTTTGTACAGATAGATCTCAAATAATTACTAATTTTTGTTCAGGATGTGCGTTGTGGGGCAGTGGATATTGGCTCGGGACGAGAAATTGGAGAGCCGAGTTCGAATTCTAGTTGAATTCATTGCATTCACATGTGCACATACCATTGGAAAAGATATGAATCTGTCGCTTCTCCCTTCAGGTATGGGTTAAATAGAACAGATTGGGTTCTATAGCCTTGGTTGGCAACCAGTCTACCACAGAATATAATGGCGGGAAAATGGCACTTAACTCTGACTTTTTTTATGACATGGGAACAGCAGAAATAAAGAGGTGGTTCCACGCTACTCACGACCTTCCAGCCGGATGCAGTTCATCGTCAAACCCAGAACCCGGATGTAGTTTATCTTCATACCCAGGACGCCTCATTGGGTGGTGGGGGAAGTACCCCTACACAGTCAGCGTGTTCTGAATCCCCAATCAACAGAGAGCAAAGCCACGAGAAAGAGAGAGAAAAGGACGAGACTGGATAGGTTTCCTCATTGGAAATGAATAGGTTTGAAAATATGCAGAGTATTTATGACATTGGTTGAAGATAAAGAAGCAATCAAACTAAGTCATCGTTTTACTGTTGAAATAGCTAAGTAATCTAAAAGTTGTATTTTTTCACATCTAAAATTCTTCCGGTTTTTTTGCTCCCCCTGCTATCTACAATCTTGAAAAATTCAAATGCAACATCAATCACCGTCTTCCATCTTTCTGAATACTGTTCTTTTATTGCCATTTTCCTCATAAAAGTCTTCCCATTCTTTCACTCTCAGTAATACTTGGTGTTTCAGAGGAATTATCACCTTGCTTAGGGTGGAATGATAAAAAGTACACATATCCGAGCAAATATATGCAATAAACAACTTTTTCAATATGCTATCTGCAAGTGGTAAGCTCAGATTTACCATTAATTTATTCTACCGTATCTGTTTTTCTCTTTTACTAAAATATACTAAATTGTTCGGTTGTCTAAAGGCCGTTTCGACTTTAACTAAGTTAAACTTAGTAATTTTTTTTTTAATTGGAGTAGATAGATCTATCTATCGCCCGGTTCACACTCAACCCACGTCTATTAAAAAGGTTAAGAGGCTCATCCCTTGTTCCCTGTTTAGGATGTGGTTTCCGGCTCTCTTTTCCAATCTTTTCACTATTACATAGCCCCCTGCACATCAGTGGCGTTACCGCCTTGCTCGGGGTGATACGATTAAAAAAACAACAACAAAAAACAAAAAAAAACAAACAAACAAAAAAAGTACTACAAGTAATGTTCATGTCAAAAAAGAAAAGTTAAAATCTATTAGGAAAAGAGTAATGAATGCTACAGAATAATTAACCAGTAGACTAATGAGCGTTGCAGAATAATTAACCAGTAGACTAATGAGCGTTGCAGAATAATTAACCAATAGACTAATGAGCGTTGCAGAATAATTAACCAGTAGACTAATGAGCGTTGCAGAATAATTAACCAGTAGACTAATGAGCGTTGCAGAATAATTAACCAGTAGGCTAATGAGCGTTGCAGAATAATTAACCAATAGACTAATGAGCGTTGCAGAATAATTAACCAATAGACTAATGAGCGTTGCAGAATAATTAACCAATAGACTAATGAGCGTTGCAGAATAATTAACCAATAGACTAATGAGCGTTGCAGAATAATTAACCAATAGACTAATGAGCGTTGCAGAATAATTAACCAATAGACTAATGAGCGTTGCAGAATAATTAACCAGTAGACTAATGAGCGTTGCAGAATAATTAACCAGTAGACTAATGAGCGTTGCAGAATAATTAACCAATAGACTAATGAGCGTTGCAGAATAATTAACCAGTAAGACTAATGAGCGTTGCAGAATAATTAACCAGTAGACTAATGAGCGTTGCAGAATAATTAACCAGTAGACTAATGAGCGTTGCAGAATAATTAACCAATAGACTAATGAGCGTTGCAGAATAATTAACCAATAGACTAATGAGCGTTGCAGAATAATTAACCAATAGACTAATGAGCGTTGCAGAATAATTAACCAATAGACTAATGAGCGTTGCAGAATAATTAACCAATAGACTAATGAGCGTTGCAGAATAATTAACCAATAGACTAATGAGCGTTGCAGAATAATTAACCAATAGACTAATGAGCGTTGCAGAATAATTAACCAGTAGACTAATGAGCGTTGCAGAATAATTAACCAGTAGACTAATGAGCGTTGCAGAATAATTAACCAATAGACTAATGAGCGTTGCAGAATAATTAACCAATAGACTAATGAGCGTTGCAGAATAATTAACCAATAGACTAATGAGCGTTGCAGAATAATTAACCAATAGACTAATGAGCGTTGCAGAATAATTAACCAATAGACTAATGAGCGTTGCAGAATAATTAACCAGTAGACTAATGAGCGTTGCAGAATAATTAACCAGTAGACTAATGAGCGTTGCAGAATAATTAACCAATAGACTAATGAGCGTTGCAGAATAATTAACCAATAGACTAATGAGCGTTGCAGAATAATTAACCAATAGACTAATGAGCGTTGCAGAATAATTAACCAGTAGACTAATGAGCGTTGCAAAATAATTAACCAATAGACTAATGAGCGTTGCAGAATAATTAACCAATAGACTAATGAGCGTTGCAGAATAATTAACCAGTAGACTAATGAGCGTTGCAGAATAATTAACCAGTAGACTAATGAGCGTTGCAGAATAATTAATAAGACTAATGAACGTTATCATCAAAGATGAAGGAAAAACTTGAAGCAACTGAAATGTGGTTCTATAGAAGGATGCTGCAAATATCTTGGATCGAGCATGTGAGCAATGATGAGGTTTTGGAAAGGATGGAAACGACAATTAATATTGAGCCTCAGAAAGAGACAGCTAAAGTTCTTGGGACATGCAATGAGGAAGGAGGGCTTGGAGAACCTGATATTAACAGGTCAGATGAAGTGGGAAAGAGCCAGGAGAAAGCAACGGATAACATATTTGAAAAACCTGATCAGGTGAGTGACGGAACGAGGGTTGCTTGGAGTTATAAAAGAAAGCGTGCTAAGAGCCACCAGGGATAGGGAGACATGGAAAGCCATGATCACCTACGTCTTGAAAGAACAGAGCACAACGAAGAAGAATGAACGTTACAGAATTATTAATAAGTAGACTAATGAAGGTTACAGAATTATTAATACGTAAATAATATGTTGCGCTATATAGGATAGTGTATTAAATCTAAATCTATCTAAACTTATTTATAAATGGAACTTTGTCTGTGTGTGTGTGTGTGTCTCCGTTAACTATAGACTCCGAAACGGCTGAACCGATTTGCTTGAAAATTTACACAGTTGTACTATAAGCGTCTGTGAGTGTTCTTAGCTAGGTTTTGTGTCGAAGTACTCCCGATAAATACAGAAAATCGATAATCGAAAAAATCGGGTTATAGAAGGAGTGGTCCGATTTTAATCAATTTTGATACACTCATAGACAAAGACATACGAAACGATATTCAGAAGTTTCAAGGTTGCAGATCTTACAATAGTGCAGAAAATTTGATATCGATACCAGGAAATCAAAATTTGACTTATATCCATTCATTTTTCTTTCAGTCTACGGTTTCGCTTGAACTGGAAACAACTATTGCTCTTTAGTCTTTCGTGCCAACGTCCAAAGAGTGAGCTCCAGAACCATGGATTAGTTTTAAAACTAATTACAACCGAGCAACGCCGGGCTATACTGCTAGTCATATATATTTGTAGCCTATATGTATTAGAGATCTGCGGAGGGAGTGTAATGGCTAGAGGCTCAAAATGAGAAATTAGCAAAGTTCAAATAGAACTCGAGAATATTGCTTTCACTTTCGCACTAATACTCTAGGAAAGAGTATGCATCCATCTGTAAGATCTTCAGCCACGAGTTAAATTGCAGGGCTGACTGTAGTAGATTGGACTGTAGCCATATTTAGCAAACGCAATAAGAGAAAAACAACTGAATGCAGAACTGTTTGTAGATCCAGTGGGGTACATACTTGACTAATTTGCTTCATTATTTTTCTACGGTTTATCAACCTCTTGGAAGTTATTTAAAGCCAGAAAAAATGTCTAAATTCTCACAATTTTGTTTTTTGAGAATTAGTGATAAAAGACTCATTTAACCGAAAGCCAGGAGGGAGGAGAGGTGAATTCATATATTTTCTAAGGGTCAAGGAATGCAACCGGAATTCGAACTCCGTGAGCAGAGTTCAAATTCCATTTGCATTCCTTGCATTCACTTACTTGCAAATACCCTTGGGAATGGTATTAATTCATCGCTTCTCCCTCCAGCTATGGGTTAAATAGCAGAGCAGATTGGGTTCTATAACCTTGGTTAGCAAACAGTTTATCGTAGAGAGTAATGGTAAACAACTGCGGGAAAATCTAAATGTCACTCAGTTATGTTTTTTTGGAGACATGATCAACCATGTGTATATCTCGTATCGCACTTACCCGTCTTCGAAAAAAAAGGTTGAAATTTCAAATGCACATAATGAGGAAACAGACGTAGAAATTTTAATACGCACAAGACATATTGAAAGGAAGACGAACAGAAGAAGTTAGCACACTACGTATATAACGAGCGATAACCTAAAGACAAAACTTACAAAGAGGACAGAAAATTGTGAAGAGCCATGATCGCTAATATCCTCAGGGGCACGTCACATAAAAGAAGCAGCTTTTTCTATTCTTGCCAGGCACTGTGCCACAAAGTAAAAATATACCCTTCCTTCTGCTAAGTATATTTTTGCCTTGATCATTTTATAGATCCATTGTGCTTTAGGCAGAACAAGATATATCACTCTCATTCAAACACGATCGTATTCTCATTTAGATAATTACAGTAACAAAAATAGTCTGTTATCATTTTCATGGCATGACTTCCCAAACAGAGATTGAGAACGAGAGCTCCACGTCTGGAACAGGTTCACTAGTGGCTAATCAGTCCAATGTTAGATGGTTACACAACAAGGGAGCGGTTTGTTCAGGGGTTATTGCTGTAGTGACACGATTGTCATGATTGCTCCTTATTATCCTGTTTATCCAAGTTGGCCCAGTATTCATTTTCAAAAGAGTCAACAGGTTTCTTACTTTGTGGCTAGAGTGATACCATTCATATTTTCACTATTTTTCATTTTTGTATTTCCTAATTTATGTGCACAGTAATGTCCCAACGTTCAATCATATTTTAGAAGTCGGTTGACATTTTGTATCAATCAACCTATTTTTTATAATCATATCACCCCGAGCATAGCAGTTTAGTGCCACTGTTTTGCAGGGGGTTACATAAGAGGAAAATTATGAGTGACAGGTTACAGGGGGGTGTCAGGAAGTGTGTAAGAGAAGGATGAGAATAGTGATGAAAGTGGGATGGACGGAGAAAAGAGTATGAAAGAGAGGATGCAAGTTACTGATAGGAAACTATTGACTTTACATTTAAATTCTTGGAGATTGTAGCTGTCGGGAAGCAAGTAAATGGAAGGAAATTCCACAGGCGGAAAGTGCGAAAAAAGAAACTGATGGAGCAGAATTTGCGTTTACATTTTATTGGTTTCACAGTAAAAGGGTGGGACCTAGGTGTTAATCATGTGGCTCGACTAAATTCATGTAAAGGGGGCACCAGTGAGATAAGTTCATTGGAGCAGAAGCCGTGAAAGTATTTGTAGAAGAATTAAATTAAAAAAATTAATTAAATTAAACTATCAAATTAAAAATATCCTTAAAAATTAAACATGCGAGTAGCAAAAATGTTTTAAGCAAACCTAGAAAAGTTTTAAACAAACCTAGAAAACTTTTCAACTAGAAACAAAAAGAGCAGTTGATCTTTACGACAGATCTTGGAAGATTTGACATTCATGTGACATTGAAAATAAGAGGGATAGAAGGAAACTGTAAGTAACCTCCCTAATGAGCTTATGCGAAGAGATGGGAGTGATAGTGAAAAGAACAAACATTACTAAGAGCTATAAAGGAAAGGAAGTTGTGGAGAGCCAGATAACCTACGTTCCGAAGAAAAAGCTTATACTCATTCATAAAATATATACTGTAAAAGTATTATATATATATATATATATATATATATATATATATATATATATATAAAACGATTTCAAGTCCGTGAACGGCGACAAGATCTACTTAATATAAAATATTAAGTGTTGTATTTGTATAGAGAGCTCAATGTATCTTTTCCAGAGCAATATGATATTTATAAAGGAAAACCCAACACATCATTTAGAGTGGTTAGAAATTATAATTCATTTCTATGAACTAAGCTAGCTCATTTAATCATACTAAACTATATTCGTTCTATTCGGTACAAATATTTTCCTGGAAAACAAACAAAAACAAAACAAACAAACAAAAACACAAACACGTTGTGGTGCAGTGAATATTGCTTTCGAACGAGAAATCAGAAAGCAGAGTTCGAATTTAAGTTGAATTCGTTGCATTCACTTACGCACAAACAGCCTCGGGAAAGTTATTTATCCGTCTCTTCTCCCGATAGCCACGAGTTAAACAACAGGACAGATTGGTTTCTATAATCTTGATTGCTAACCAATCTACTGCAGAAAGTAATGGCAACCTACTGCGGGAAAATCTTGATACAAGGTCGCTCAAGCGTTTATCACGTATGGTACTAAAACACTTCGTGTAAACAGAATAATGGCTTGGGTGGATTTCATGGGATCTATTATAAATTTTTTTTAATTTTTTACAATAATGGTCACTCTGTACAAGGCCCAAGATCCACTTGAGGTATGAAATTGCTGAGTAAGATGCACAGTCTGAGAGGATATGTTGGGAACTGATTGACATCAGGAAGGTCGTTGAAATTACTGCGATTATTTAGACAGTAGGTTTAGCACGCAAAACTGTCAATACTAAAAAGAGCGATAAATGCTGACTTGAGAAGTTATTTTCCTGAAAAAAAACTAGTCAATGAATGGCAAATGTTATCTAAATACAGACGGCTAATCTCACGATTGCCATTATCATCCGTGCGTTTCAATCTATTTATGTGACAAATTAGAAACGAGAAGCTGGTCGTTTCTAGCTAAGTCTGTTAAAGTGGTTAGCTAATTCCCGTTAGAAACACCTGCTCAGGAACATTGTGTCTCTTCAACTATACAGTCTCTGGGGGAGAGTTCACACTCTGGTATTATCATAAGTTGTACGCTAACACCTTCAATCACAATGGCCTCTGAACAGTTTCATCTCTCCCATTTTCACTCACAAGTCTTAGTGTGAAATACCGTTGGGAAGTGGCTGGAAACCACAAGTTAACCTGAGAACGGATGTGCGTTGTGGTGCAGTGGATATCGACTCTGAACGAGAAATCGGAGTGCCGCGTTCGAATTCCAGTTGAATTCGTTGCAATCATATACGCGCAAATACCCTTGGGGAAGGTAATAATCCGTCTCTTCCCGCCAGATATGGGTTAAATAACAGGACAGATTGGGTTCTATAGCCTTGGTTGGCAACCAGTCTACCGCAGAAAGCAATGGCAACCTACTACGGGATAATCTTCTGCCAAGTCAGTCATGTCTCTTTCGGGACATGATCGCCCAAGCGTGTATCACGTATGGCGCTTAACTGACTGAACCTGAGAACATCCCCAACTACCAAAAAACATCAATAAATTGACTATGGTGAGATTCGAAATTTGATATCATGGTCGGAAGGTTGACATTCTAACAGTTACATATAATTGACTGAAATTGTATTAAGATTCCTTTAGAATAGGTAAAATAGCATCGAGATGTTGTAAATCTATTTTATTACAAACACGCAAGTCTTGGATCAACTTGCAGTTTCCAAACACCTCCCAACGGTTCCTCACACTGGGATCAGCCTCCCCGCCATAATATATATCCAAATGAATAAGGAACGAAGAAAATATTAACAACGTTCAAAACATCAATTTCAAAAAGTGCTCAATATAGAAATAGAGCTATGAATATTTATTATAAATTATACTTTAGAACATGTTCAAATTACACTCTACTATATAATTGTACATTTTGTTTCGACAATGAAAGAATGTCTCATCAGGTAGTTAACACTAATGGTAATAAACCTTTTTATTTAATTTTTTTTATTTTATTTTATGAAAACAACACTTCGTTTATTTTTGGAAATATTTTCATACAAGGTAAAACGAAAAAAGAAAGAGTGAAGAAAAAAAAATGACAAGAAATCAAGAAAAGGAAAAGAAAGAGGAAAAGGAAGAAAAAAAAAGAGTCAAAAAGAAAAGAAAAATTACTAAAGAAAGAATGTGGCTATCGACACAGAACGACAAATCGGGTAACCGAGTTCGAATTCCAGTTGAATTCATTGCATTCACACACGCACAAATACCCTTGAGAAAGGTATTAATCCGTCTTTTCCATTCAGTTATGGGTTAAATAACGGGACAAATTGGGTTCTATAGCCTTGATTGGCAACCAGTCTACCGCCGAAAGCAATGGCAACTTACTGCGGGATAATCTTCTGCCCAGTCAGTCATGTTTATTTCGAGATATGATCGCCCAAGGCGTGTGTCGCGTATGGCACTTAACTGACTGACTGACACACACAAACATTTATAGTCTAAATTATAAATGAATATTGTTCGCTCTACCTTTGGATTGAGCACATTTTTAAGAATAGTGTTTTTGTTTTGGCTTACGGGATTTTATTCCATCCATACCTATCCTATACTTATATATATTTATTATAAATTATCATAGCTCTATTTCTATATTGAGCACTGTTTTAAAAAACTACTAAAAAGTTGTAAGTTAAAAATGGATTTTTTGATAGTATTTATTTATTTATTTCTGTATATATATATATATATATACACACACACACACTTATTATAAATTATACTTTAGAACATGTTCAAATTACTATATATATATATATATATATATATATATATAATAATAACTACTTAGACTCTGTAAGTATGCAGGCCGTAAATTTATACTAAAATAAACCTCCGAAAAAACCATTAACAAACAGAACCTAAATCCGTTACAATCCGGTGTACTAAGACGTCGGATAAATGGGGAGAAAAAAAAGAAACCCGCGGAACAAGAACAAAACATTCAATACTCCGCAATAAAGAAAAAACCCCAAACGGAACCAAACACAAGAAAAAGTGCTCAATACAAAGTACGAAAGAAAAGATACAATAGTAGAGCAAAAACACATTTTTGTGTGTGTGTGTGTGTGTGTGTGTATATATATATATATATATATATATATATAAACTGACTATGATGAGATCCGAACTTTGGTATCAGTCTCAAGGATAACATTCTAACATTTACATTTAAACTGACAGAAGCTATATTAAGAGCCTTTTAGGATAAGTATAATAACATCCAGATATTGTAAATCCATTTGATTATAAACAAGATTAAAACATACTCAATGCAATTTAGTTCTAAACTTGAAACGATTTGCTTATATATAATTATGGTGGCTGACAGATGGTCCGGCTACTGTACACTGTTTCCGGGCAACTTAACTTTCTCCTTAGGCAATTAATTATAAAACCTGACTTCCAAACATCATTTTGGACATGAATAAGATTGTCCCTCATTTCATCAGTGGATGCTGATAAATTTGAAATAGATCTGCGTGGTAAGAATTTATAGTGGGGAAAATCGTTACACTGTACTTTCACACCCTCAGCCAGGAGGCGTTTTCATCCGGTGTCATGAAATATCGTTTGTCAAAAATTCCGCTAATTTTAAACGGAGACAGGTCTATTTACATTATTTACATATTCACGACGTTTCCAAACCAAGAGGAGAACGGTCTGAATAGTGTGTGTGTGTGTGTGTGTGTGTGTGTGTGTGCGCGTATATATATATATATATAAGCTTTCATTACACACGTGCAACGCTGGGCTATACTGCTAGTATATATATATATATATATATATATATATATATATATATATATATATATAAAATCGATTTTCTGCACTATTGTAAGAACTGCAACCTTGAAACTTCTGAATATCGTTTCTTATATCTTTGTCTATGAGTGTATCAAATTTGATTAAAATCGGACCACTCCTTCTATAACCCGATTTTTTCGATTATCGATAGTTATCGGGGGTGGGGGGGCTCGACACAAAACCTAGCTAAGAACACTCGCAGACGCTTATAGTACAACTGTGTAAACTTCAAGAAAATCGGTTCAGCCGTTTCGGATTCTATAGGTAACGGATACACACAGACACAAAGTTCCATTTATAAATAAGTATATATATATATATTATATTATATATTACTGAGTTTTTTTTGGGGGGTCATAAAAAAATTTAGACCAGTAAACATTTGTATCAAAAAGTATTCAACAGAATTATATAGTAGAACTTTTGAATACTCTTCATTTGTAAACGAGTTATTACGCGACCTGGGTTTCCACTAGGCGATTTGCAATAACTGATTTTACCGTTTTTTTAAAGAACTCTCACGTAGCGGAGATTTTTTTTTATTATTTTGAGCGCGCAATTTTTTAAATTCAAAGTTATAACGCTGTCATCATCCATGGTTGTATAACCCTAATCGGAATTTTATGGTATAGTTACACGTAGTCATAATTTCTGTTCTTTCATTCAGTAATTCATTATTCTCCCCCCCCCCCAAAAAAAAAAAAATAAATAAACAAATGTACCAGTATGGGAAGTTAATTTTTCCCTTTATTTCGAAAATCAATATCGCACTTTATTTAAAATCTGGGGTTTCATGTGATTAGTACTATAACAAAAATATTAAATTTATGTCTTTTAGCAAATTTTGAGCACTTAGTTTTAAAAATTCGGAAAAAAGATTTTAGCAGGTTGTTGCTTACAAACTGATTTTAAATGTTTACTGTTCTAAGAATAAATCCAAATAAAGTTGATATCATTTGTATGAGATAAGACTGAACTGAAAATGAATCACCACAAGCAAAATAAACAGTTTCTTTTGATTCGGAAAGTAAAGAAAAAACAATTTGTAAAAGATAACGAAAAAGGCAACTCAATGAATATGATTTTTTTAAAATCATTTCCTACATCATAATTAATGAAAGCAATGCAATAGGAAGAACATCCATTTGCGAAGATGAAGTTCAATTGAAACTCTGGTATGAGCAGTCCAGTCCAGGCAAAAACGGGTTCAAAAATCCAATATTCCTCTCGCAACAGCGAAAAATCCCACTTTCACTCACCAAGCTCAAAAATCGTAATCTCTCAAAGCTCAAAAATTGTGTCAGCCACTAAGCGAAATGTAACGGTTTTTAGTCTTCTGATTGGCCATACCAAACAGGGAGGAAAGAAAATTAGCATAGCTTCTGATACTTATTGCAGCTCTTCTTGCGCTAACATGTTTTGGCAAATTTTCTTCAGCAGACAACACACACATTCTTTTTCGAGGTAGGGGATTTCGATACAAACAAAAAATAGAGGGAAGTGTATATAAAAATAGCACAACTGGGCACTAATTATAAGACAAAAGGTTTTAAATTTGTATAGTTTACTGAAAAAAAAAATCCCACTGAAAAGAACTTTTTCATTCATTTTCTTAAAAAAACGGTAATGAGTTGAAAAAAAAAAAAAAAGCTGTCATTATCATGTCAAAACTTAACTTTCAAATTGACTGCATTACTGACCTTTCGTATTGTACCAGTGATATAACTTATTAGTATCCGTTTTTTAGTGTCCTTTCTGAACTTTAAGGTGTTGGTTATGAAAAAGCTTTATATAAAAAAAAAATCCATAGTAAAGATAAAAAACTGTTTTGGTTTGAGGCTTGGAAATTATGGTAAGCATTTATCAAAGTTCTCTGGCCGATCCTATGAAAATAGAATTCAGTATTTCAGTGGTCAAACATTAACATTTGAGGTGGAACAGTCAAAGACACTGGAGAAGTCTGTTGAACTGTGACACAGTGGTTTCGAAAGATGACAGTTGTTATTTTTAGAACATTATCTAAGTGAAAGTCTCAAGAGTTCAGAAATGATTAAAGTTTGTCCTAACGCCAAGTATTTTTAAAATTATGATTGCTTGAATTTAATGAAGACTCGCGCACGTTTAATAATTTATTTTTAGTTCCTGATTGTTGCTTTTTTGTTCTCTTTTTGCTAGAATGAATGTTAAAAGAGACAGACAAATCTCACCCGACCATTCTGGAGTCAAATTAATAGAATTTAACCTGCTTTTTTTTTTTTTTTTTTTTACTTCTGGCTCCCTAATTGTGAATAGCAGAAGCAGAAACACCTTTAAAATTTTCTCGTAAAGTTCCTAAATATTAAAGTAATTTAAATCTGTAAAATGCGAAGAAACTATTCCTGGAAAGATATTTAAAACCTACTCACTTTTGTATTTGTCTATATTTCTGAAATGAGGAAGTATTTACATTATTCGGACTATTGTCCCTTGTGACACTATCTCCCGCTGGTATTTTCTTTGGTTTGGTTTAATGAGATATATATATATATATATATATATAGAGATAGAGAGAGAGAGAGAGAGAAATTAATATTAGTGGTATTGTTAGTTGTGCTTTATTGTAATTCGCAATGTGAGCTTATGTAAAAAAAACTATTTTAATACTATCATGTACTTGTAAAATCCGGGGAATAGATAAATTAAGTGACAATTTGAGAGAGAGAGAAAGAGAAATACAATACAGGTTATTTTGGGCCGGGTGGAAATTTGACAAAATGGTCGCAGTCATAACAAATGTCAGGATTTACTTGGTCAGGTAGGGTTAAATCCCCAATAGTTGTTCCTGAGAACAGAAATTGTGGGAATTGAAAAATCGAAAGATGATGTAATCGAAAGAAAGAAGACAGAAAGACATTACGTCATGTGAGCTGTTAATATTTCATTCGTCGATCCATGGCTCGACACAAATCGTGTGGGTAGAAAACGGTTTAATTGGTCAAACTGTTTGAGTCGACCGAATCCCCCAAGAGGATTGGGGGATAGTTATAAAAATCCAGACTCGGTGAGAAAAATCAGTAGTTGTTGGCTGGAGAGGAGTTTCTGTGAGTCGAAGTGTAACGACCGTGCAAAGGGGGTTCCCAACTGGGGGAGCCATGACCCACGGCCGGTCGCCTACCAGAGAGCTTATGACTAAAGAGTTAATGTCGAATGAAGCCTGCCGCCCATTAACTTAAAGAGTTAATGTTGAATAATGCACCTTCGATTGGAATTCCGAACGAACGTTATAGTTTCTTTTTTAAATCATGGAAGAATCGAAATTTCTGATTCCTCGTTCGCTCTACTTCGGTAAAGTCCGTTAAGCTCCGATAAAGACCCGAAAGAACTTTGTTATTTTTAAGGTTACCTAGAGAATGGACAACTAATTTTAGAGAATATGCGAAGAGACTTTAACGAGAATTTGAAGAGCTCTGTTACTTTAACGAAACTTAGAGAAAACATTTTTATTTTGAAAACGAACTTTCTCTCCGTTGTAAACTGGCATTCTGATAAATGTATTATCTGCCCCTGTGACTAATATTTAATTGTTTTTTTTTATAAAGACATTCTTCGTAACTCTCCAGAGGTGTTCGACCTTATTTAATTTTCTTTTTTTTTCTTTTTTTTTTGGTGCCGTGTTTATTTTTAACCACAAGTGTACACAAATGTCCCGTCCGGTTCTGGTGGAAAGACGGCTACTGAATTTGCACAACGCGACTTTCTGAGATCAAATCACAACATAGGCAGTGGTCCGTTGTTGCAATAGACGTCTTGAAGACCAGCTTTTGTGACGAGATCATCACAACCAGCAACAGCGGCCCGAAAGCGTCGACACAGCGGGTACCGTTTCGACATCATTGCAGCGGGATCTGTTCCCGAACCAGCGAGCTACCGAACCAACCGGCTAGCCTGGTGGCAGTGTCACAATTGGTGCCGTCAGGACCATCAACGAGAACAAGCGTCACAACTAGCCAACCCGGGCAAACGTGTTACACCTCATCTTTTCTGCTATTTGTACGACGTTTCGACCGTTGTACGCTCCGGCCTTCTTCAGCTGCTATGAATTTCGAACCGAACCCTTTATTATAACCACTGGGGTATTTACGCAGGGAATGAGGATGATATACCCCAGTGATTATATTAAAGGGTTCGGTTCGAAATTCTTAGCGCCTGAAAAAGGCCGGAGCGTATAACGGCTGAAACGTCTACTCACTTATTCATAAATTTAATTGATTATTATCTGCTTTTGAAACCGTATGCCTTACATAAAATATTAGTTTCGACATAAGTCTTCCATGCATTTACCAGAAAATCATGATTAAGCTCTTTTTTACCTTGTCTATTTAACGGGTGGGGTTCCGAAACCAGTTTTAGCACTGAAAATTCCCCAAAGAGGTCTAAATGGTTTAATGCAAACATTTAAGTTCCTTTTGGGTAATTTAGGTTCTAGTCTACAGACCAAAGTTTCTACATAAACCATAATTTTGTAATTAGAAATTTGAAAGATTTTTTTATTTTATTTACGTTATTCAGACAGTTGTCATCTTTATTGCCATGTTTACGACGTTTTTTTTTTTTGTAATCATATCGCCCCAAGCAAGGCAGTTTACTACCACTGGTGTGCAGGGGGTCACATAGGAGGAAAGTTATGAGAAAGAGTGACAGGTTCTAGGGGTGTCAGTAAGTGGGCAAGAGAAGGATGAGAATACTGATGAGAGTGGAGTGGACGGAGAAAGGTGCTTGAGAGAAAGGACGTGAGTCAGTGAGATAGACGACGTTGTACGCTTCAGCCTTCTTCAGGTGCTAGGAATTTCGAACCAAAGTCTTTATTTCTCTGGGGCATATCATTCTCATTCCATGTGCCACGCCGCTTCCGGATGCTATGTAGTTATTTCCCTTTAACTAAACTCTCTAAGTTATTTTTTCACCACTGCTGTAGCCAGGCATTGAACTCATGTCTTTGGGTCAAGTCATGTGGAACTATAGGTACTGGGCTATGGCAATAAAGATGAGGACTAAAATCCGGTGTAAATAATGTAAATACCACCTCATCTGAGAAATATAGACAAACATTTATGAAGTTCCATAAACGAACTGAAAATCATTCAAGCTTCTCGAAAATCAATAATGTTCGTTCGGTTTTATTGTGTCAGCCTGCTGTGTGGAGGACGAATGTGTGGGAAAACATGCAAGATTTAAGCGATTTTGAGAAAGAGTAGAATGCTTTCCCCTTGCCTTCGGCATGATTGTAAAGGCCTTCTCAGTTCGCTACTAATCAACCTTTATGACCCCATTATATCTTACCATTTAACCCGTAGAGGGAGAAACAAACTAATTCATGTTTCCCCACCCCCATTATTTTTTGTAATAATCTCAATCTAAGCAGGGTAAAAAAGCCACTAAGACGCAAGAGGGTCACCAAGAGAATCGGAGAAAAAGCATTAATGAGAGAGGACAATAAAAGAACAGGATTCAAAGAGATGGAAGATGACGATTGACATTGAATTTTAAGTTTTTGAATATCATAGCCGACTGAAAAAAAAAAGTCGAAAGAGAATTCTACAAGAAAGAAATAAAACAGAAAAAGGATTAGACCTAAGTGCCAATCTTGTACTGCGCTGAAATTCGTAAATTCGAAGTACCAAAAAAGAAATCTCATCAGAAGAATTACCATGAAAACATATGTAAAAAAGGTACAGGGAGGCTACGTTACAGCAGTGGGGAGGTGACTGAGGCCGAGATGTCAGGTTAAGACAAATAACATTGCAGACTATTTGTATTTAATAAAGAATTTACAACAGTATTTACAGTATTCGGACTATTGTCCTCAACTTTGTTGCCATTTGTACGATGTTTCGGCCGTTGTACGCTCCAGCCTTCTTCAGGAGCTAGGAATTTCGAACCGAACCCTTTATTACAATCACTGGTGTATATCATCCTCATTCCTTGGTAGTCATTAGTTATCTTCCTCTAACCCTGCAAGTTACTTGTTCACCGCTGCTGTAGCCTGGTATTGAACTCACAACTCTTTGGGTCTAGTCCTTAAGGACACATGGCCCAGTGGATATAGACGTTGGTTAGTTCCTGTGACTTGACCCAAAGAGTTGTGAGTTCAATACCAAGCTGCAGCAGTGGTGAACAAGTAACTTGTCAGGTTAGAGGGAAATAACTCGTGACTTCCAATCGAGGAATTACTATGCAAGAGATGACGATGATATATCCCAGTGATTGTAATAAAGGGTTCGGTTCGAAATTTCTAGCACCTGAAGAAGGGGCGTACAACGGCCGAAATGTCGAGGACAACAGTTCGAATAATTTAAATACTACCTCATCTCAGAAATAGTGACAAATACTAAAGAATTTACAAATCCATAGTAGAAGCACTCTACAAAATATAGCAATATTCAACGCATGGACGAATGATAGATTTAGAAATATGTAAGACAGCTTCTGGCGAAAAAAAACAAACTGTCTAGCGCGACACAGGGAACCGACTTATTTTTTCTAAGCGTTGTCATAATGTAGATTGTGGTGTGCTTACCATCTTTGTTAATTCCCGTGTACTTTGACGTAAATTACTTTCCAATGATGAGCATGGCTATAAAGCCACTAAGATGCAAAGGAGGTTAGAAAACGTGAAAGAATCGAAGAAAAGCTTTAAGACAGACAATAAAAGAACAGGTTCTACGGATAACGATTGACACTGATATTCAAAAAATTTAAATGCAAAGCCCACTGAAAAAGGAGCCGGAAGAGAGTTCCACAAGCGAGAAAAGAAACTGTTAGAAAAAAGTTATGTTTACATCAAGAAATTTAAATTTTAATACGATGAGACCTATTTGCCAATCCAGTAGTGCACCTAAATTTATAAATTCGAAGTACCACGGAGAAAATCTCACCAGAACAATTACCATAAACATGTTTATAGAAAAGGTACATTGACGTTACATTACGGCTGTGGGAGAGAGACTGAAACATAAATGCTAGGTCAGAACTAATAACATTGCAGATTATTTGGATTTTTTTTTCAAGAATGTTTAAAGATATAACAGAAGTACCAGACCAGGTGTGACAGCAATATTCAATAGGCGGATGAATGATAAATCTATAAAAGGTGCAATAGGTTATTTAATATTTTTAGACTTCTGAGATGAGGTATTGTCGTTATTTACATTGTTCGGACCGTTGTCCTTACATTTGTCATAGTCACGAGGTTTCGGCCGTTGTACACTCCGACCTTCTTCAGGTTTCGAACCACATCTTATTACGATTACTGAAGTTTCCTGTTCGAGGAGTTCACTTCTGGACGTTTTAATTATCTCACTAACTCAACAAGTTTTTGTTCACTACTGCTGTAGCCATATATTAAACTCACAACTCTTTCTTCAAATTACTGGATCTATCCACTGGGACATGTGATTGAATATGATTAACTTCGCTCATTGGTGGCCCTTATATATGAATTTACTCGAGCCACAAGATTAGCAACAAGGTCCCACCCTTTTATTGTGAAACCAATAAAATGTAAACGCAAATTCTACTCCGGCAGCTCGTTTTCTCGCACTTCCCGCCTGTGGAATTCCCTTCCGTTTACTTGCTTCTTCGACAGCTGCAATCTCCTTTATATATATCATATTACCCTGCAGTAGATTGGTTAGCAACCAAGATTATAGAACCCAATCTGTCCTGTTGTTTAACTCGTGGCTAGCGGGAGAAGAGACGGATAAATAACTTTCCCAAGGCTGTTTGTGCGTAAGTGAATGCAACGAATTCAACTTAAATTCGAACTCTGCTCTCTGATTTCTCGTTCGAAGCCAATATTCACTGCACAACAACGTGTTTGTGTTTTTGTTTGTTTGTTTTCCAGGAAAATATTTGTACCGAATGGAACGAATATAGTTTAGTATGATTAAATGAGCTAGCTTAGTTCATAGAAATGAATTATAATTTCTAACCACTCTAAATGATGTGTTGAGTTTTCCTTTATAAATATCATATTGCTCTGGAAAAGATACATTGAGCTCTCTATACAAATACAACACTTAATATTTTATATTAAGTAGATCTTGTTGGATTATCGTCGCCGCTCACGGACTTGAAATCGTTATATATATATATATATATATATATATATATATATATATATATATATATAATACTTTTATATATTTTTTATGAATGAGTATAAGCTTTTTCTTCGGAACGTAGGTTATCTCCACAACTTCCTTTCCTTTATAGCTCTTAGTAATGTTTGTTCTTTTCACTATCACTCCCATCTCTTCGCATAAGCTCATTAGGGAGGTTACTTACAGTTTCCTTCTATCCCTCTTGTTTTCAATGTCACATGAATGTCAAATCTTCCAAGATCTGTCGTAAAGATCAACTGCTCTTTTTGTTTCTAGTTGCAAAGTTTTCTAGGTTTGTTTCCATTATGCTTAAAACATCTTTGTTACTCGCAGGTTTAATTTTAAAAAAATATTTTTTAATTTAATAGTTTAATTTAATTATTTTGTTTAATTTAATTCTTGTACAAATTCTTTCACGGCTTCTGCGCCAATGAACTGGTACCCCCTTTATACGAATTTACTCGAGTCAAAAGATTAGCAACTAGGTCCCACCCTTTTACTGTGAAACCAATAAAATGTAAACGCAAATTCTACTACGGCGGCTTTTTTTTTTCGCACTTCTCGCCTGTGGAATTCCTTTCCGCTTACTTGCTTCCCCGACTACTACAATTTCCAAGAATTTAAATGTAAAGTCAATAGTCATCTATCTCACTGACTTACATCCTTTCTCTCAAGCTACTTTCTCCGTCCACTCCACTCATCAGTATTCGCATCCTTCTCTTACCCACTTCATGACACCCCCTGTACCCAGTCACTCTTTTCCATAACTTTCCTCTAATGTAATCCCCTGCACAACAGTGGCGGTAAATATCCTTGCTTGGGGCAAGATGATTATGAATAAAAAAAATAAAATAAAACAAAAGATTCTGTCGAGAGAAATTTTCTAGAAAAATGATCAAACTTCCCGAGCAGCAGACAACAATGGGTTTAATAATTGTCCTCCGTGTCAGTGGGAAAGGTTAGCCCGAAAGGGCGGCGCAATAAGTAAATCTCCTGGAGGTTAGTATCAGGCATAGTGATGGAATTTAAAAAGCGGAAAGATTAAGAGATTTTTTGCCACATTTAACCATAGACGCAAGGACAATTTTAGGGTAGCTGACAATCCGACCCTGTCACTACTATTAAGACAAAAGTAAATAGTTGTATCATCAGCATAGATAAGTAGTCGAGAACCGAGAACAGAGATGGTTGTTGATGAAAATTAAGAATAAGCTCTAGGATAGGGCATCGCAGAACACCTGCATAAAAATCTAGAATGCAGCTTTCATTTCGCAATTTGAGAAAGGCTGGAACAAATCAGAAATTGGTTCAGAAAGACAATAACCCTTGAACCTGTGGGGAAGACCACAATGCCAAAGCCTGTCAAACGCTTTCGAGATATCTGAAGGCAATAGCCCGAGCTTGAGAGATTCTTTATAAAAAAAAAAAGAGATAAAAAGTTGATAGAAAAGGTCGATATTTAGAAGAATGTGACAAATCGCATGGGTTCTTAAAGCAGAAACTATAAAAGAGAATTTCAAACAAGCAGGAAAGAGACATGTAGCATAGCAAGGTATTTTAGAGCTAAGCGAGAAGAGAACCAATTTTTATAGGGTTGTGGTGTCGGAACACAAGACCTTCGACTGACTCCTCTTTTTGGGAATTTCCAACTTCTCTTTATGTAAAGGATGGCCCAAGTCCGCACGCCTTCGTCGGACGGCCCAAGACCGCACGCTTTCGTCGGACGGCCCAAGACCGCACGCCTTCGTCGGACGGCCCAAGACCGCACGCCTTCGTCGGACGGCCCAAGACCGCACGCCTTCGTCGGACGGCCCAAGACCGCACGCCTTCGTCGGACAGGCCCAAGTCAGCAGTTTTTTCTACTCTTAATATCCTTATTTCAATGTTTTAACATTGTAATAAGGCTATTAAAATTAGAAATAACTCCTAACTTGAATAGTAGAGACGAAAAAGATAGAGAAGGGAAGAGAGTTATTTTATTGAGTTAGTCTATTGCTGAAATCATAATTATCCTACTGTTTGGCAACACTGCAAATGGAAAGAACAGCTTAACTGAAAAGAAAAAACGCATATAAAAATTGACAGAAATGTGGTTCCGTGACCATGTGCTAAAACAGAATGCTAAACATGAAGGTGTTTTTTTTCCAATTTATTCAACTTGATACACAATGGATATGTTTATAAAAATTATCGGCTTATACATTAATTTGAAAGCCAGCATTACGCAAAGAGATTTGGGTGTTGAGAGGAATGGCCGCGAAGGTATGAGGATAATATTTATTGAACTTCAGAAGAAATATAAAAACCACAATTTTTACACTATAACGAGTGTGCACTGTATAAATTTACAGACTAAACTAGAGCCATATAAAGTGTAAATTCAACTGCAGTCGGTATAGTTTCATCGACTCCGACTGCAGTGACCCCTCAATTGCTTCCGACTCCGACTCTCCAGCCCTGAATTTTTGGGCACATTTCTTTAGGACTATGCATAGATATCAAGCCCGCAAGCTTTCTTGAAGATTCAGTTCAGATACGATAGCAGAAACCATATGCAGGTGCAAACTCAGGCAAATATACTCCAAATGACTGAAAAGTGTTCTTTGGTATATTCGTGGGGAAGTAAACGTTTAACACCAGACAAGAAATACAACTGTACTCGCCAATAATCATAATAATACACACACATTATATGAAAGTATATTAATTTGCCCTGTATTTTCGTTCTATAAAATTAATATTGAGCACTCTTTTTTAATTTTTCCATTCTTTCGGTGAACATTATTTTTGTCAAAAAATTCAATCCATTATATATATATATATATATATATATATATATATATATATATAAAGCATGCAGTGTGAGCATAGAAGAATCCAGAGGAGTATCCTGTAAATACAGTGGTAGGATAACTCTCTAAGAGAGCTCTAAACATGTATGTATATAAATACATATAGAGCAAATATGAGAAAAATTAAGGCAGATACGTTATTTTATGGTAAATCGGAAGTATGGGCCTATTTCAGGCGAACCATCATCAGCTTCCGTCTTTATTGTACAAAGGATTTTACACTTGTACAATAAAGACGGAAGCTGAGGATGGTTCGCCTGAAATAGGCCCATACTTCCGATTTACCATAAAATAACGTATCTGCCTTAATTTTTCTTATATATATATATATATATGATAGATGTGGGTTTGTAACTTAGGGTTTCACGCTCTTGCGATCGTCAGACAAACTGATTTTTTTTTTTTGAAATTGGCTATATGTAGAGCTGCGTATATTCGTACTATTTTTGAGGAAGTGGGAGGAAAATTTTATCGTCATAACAGACGCATACATATATACACATTTTTTACACCCATTGACGTGCGCAAAGACACCGGGGCTCACACAAACATGTATGCAAATCGTGTGGGGCTCAGCACATATGTATATGTGTGCCGTTGCGCACATACATACGCATTCGGTTGGTGTATTTGAATAGTGTAGCGATGTCAACAGTTGTCGATTTCTCGTACGTATATATATACGTATGATGGTGTCTGTGCGAAACTATGATAGGCAAAAATTGCTATTATTTTATTTAAGGCTGTATTGTTATGAGTATGTCAGCTCTATCACTGATATTGAGAACTTTCAAATAAGTACCACGCATATATAATATATAAATAATACAATATATATAACAAATTGCATATATATATATATATATATATATATATATATATATATATTGATATTTTTAATTAAATACATACACTTTTCACATCTTGTTCCCTGTTTAGGATGTGGTTTCCAGCTTTCTCTTTTCCAGTTTTCTCACTTTGTTTTTTTTTTCAATTGGAGTAGATAGATCTATCTATTGCCCGGTTCACACTCCACCCACGTCTATTGAACAGGTTAAGAGGCTCATCCCTTGTTCCCTGTTTAGGATGTGGTTTCCGGCTTTATCTTTATCTTTTCCAATCTTTCCACTATTACGTAGCCCCCTGCACATCAGTGGCGTTACCGCCTTGCTCGGGGTGATACGATTAAAAAAAAAATATCTGTAATATATATAATATATCTGTAAATTCAGATAAAACTTAGCGGGGAAATGGACATTTCTAACATGTCATTTTAGACATGCATTCTTCAACCCCCTTAGCACATATATAAAATGTATTACCGGACATTTTGTATTTTTATATTTCCGTAGTGTTTTGCTTTTGTTTGGCGGGGGTGGGAGTCACGATTTCCCCTTAGGTTGGACCCTAACAAGTGCTACCGCCCCTTGTTTGGGTGGACCTGGGAGCAACACCAGTTAAGAGAGAATAAGGTAGAATATACTTATAGAGAAGAATGCTTAATAGCAGGATTAGTACATTTGTAGATATAAACAATGTGGAAATAGAAATTTTTCACTGTCTGGTGAGTGATACCTTCACGCCATTCATGAATAAATTAAGATGTAGAAAACTCCGCGACAATTTTACGTTAGACAATAGTTTAATTCTACCGTTTCTAAACAAACAAGAAAAAAAACCCAACGATGGCATCTCTCTTAAATAAAGAGAGAACGATATTCTTGTGAGAGAAAATATAAGTTAAGTGCCATACGTGATACACGCTTCGAGACATGACTGATTAGACACAAAATTTTCTCGCAGCAGGTTGCCATTACTTTCGGTGGTAGACTGGTTACTAGTCAAGGCTATAGAACACAATCTGTCCTGCTATTTAACCCATAGATAGGGGGAGAATTGACGGATTAATATCTTTCCCAAGGGTATTTGTGCATATGTGGATACAATGCCACGATATAATGCAATGTCGAATTTAAAGATACTGACAAGTCGTAATAATAAAAAATGTAATAGTCGAGGAAAGATTCCAGTCGTGTGAAAAAGCCAGGCAGAAAACATAATGGCAGGCTCCAAGAAAAGATCTCTAAAATAAAGTTTAAAATCTGCGGACGTAGTAGAAAACAGATTAGGCGTCATAAAATAAGAAAAAAAAACAAACAAAAAAACAGGATCGTTTCCAAATAATCGCTCTTGGTTAAAACAAACAGAGTTTGTATGGCCTGTAATCAGATACTAATTTTTTTTATAATTTTTTTCGGATTATCAACCCTTTGTTCGTTATTTAAAAACTCTGGACAATATAAGAGGTTGATTACAGAACACGATGTTCTCAAAGGGAAACCCATCAAAGTACTGGCCCTGGAAACAACACTCTTCAACAGGTTATGGTCAGTCAAACTTTTACTAAAAAGGGGATGTGAAGCGGCAAGAGCTGAAAAAAAAAAAAAAAAACTAATTGAAACTAAAACTAAATATCAGTTTCTCTATGTCAAAGCGCTTGTACTTCCTTTTCTTCTGTAAAACGTGAGAAAGTGTATTTTCTGTGCGTACAGTATTTCTTCTGTTGTGTTACTTCGTTTTGGTATAATTAGAAGATAACAAACTTGAATTAATGATGTTTATTTTTAGTATAAAACTTTTGGTTTTTACATCAAGTTACAACCATTAAATTTTGTGTGGATACAGGAGCAGACTAGCTAAATTCTCTTCACTATGGGATGCTAGTAGTAAACGAGCCTATCCCTTCTGGATTAGTGGTCAACTGTCTAGCGTCTTCCCATTTTTAAATCTCCTACACAAAACTACCGCCCTTAACTCCTACTCTTACTCCTACCAAAAGTAACGGTTCCTTATTTTGCCGCCCAATTTTGAATTCTTGGCGTCAGTGTGTCTATCTTTTTCTATTTTTAGAACACTCGCCATTTTATAAACCATAACACTTCATATACTTTCACATATGGACATTTTTTAAACAAACCTTTCAAATAAAACTGTTCCTAAAAAGAATTATAACCACAATGAAAACCAGTTTACATATAACTAGCAGAATAAACTTTTATTGTAAATCAGTTATAGTTTTAAATTTTTAATCGGAGTTGATAATGCCCATTGTGACTAATAGCATCGCTCTATCCTCACTGACTGACCCTGCTTTTTTAAACGCAATGAAGGTTGATTTCTCGCGGGTGGGGGGTACCCCCCACCCACCGGGAAGCAGACATTTACTTAGTGTGTGCAAACTCTGAGTTTAGCGAAATCACTTTAAAAGTAAAGAGAATTCATTTTTAAATGTCAACATCGGAGTGTAAATGTCAGTAACAGACTCTTTACCGGGCATAGCAAGAAATAGAAGTTGTTCGGAAAATTTTTTTTTTTTTAAATTAAGAGTCTTTGTTGAAAGTAGAATTGGCGAGAAGAGTTCAAATTCCCGCCTCGTCTGCTGCGTTCACTTTTTTGCACTAATGCTTATACTAAAAAGCATGAATCCAGTCCTTCACGCCCAGATAGTTTTAGCAATTCAAAGATATTTAATTATCACAGTCATAGGAAAAAAAAAAAAAAAAAAGAAAAAAAAAAGAGAGACATGATCACCTAACCATATATTACGTATAGTATTTAATTGACTGATTGCCGAGGTATAGTTATTTTTTTTAACTACACCTCGGTAATCAGTCAGTTAAATGCTATACATAAGATACGCTTAGACGATCATGTCTTTATGACCGACCAAGCAAAAAATTTTCCCTCAGAAAATTTTCTTTCTGTGATAGGCTTTAAAGCAATGCTCTCCTGTTCAACCAATAAGAGGGAGAAGAGATGGATTAATATCTTTCTCAAGGGTATTTTTCGCGGAAATGAATGCAGCGAATTCAACTGGAATTCGAACTCAGCTCTCTGATTTCTCATTCCGGGCCGATATCTATTGCACCACAACGCACAGATAATAAAGAAACGAAAACTGGGCAGCTATGAATTGATTTTTTATGGCTTGTCAACACTGAGGGTTATTTAAAGTAAAAACACATTGAATTGTAAAATGGTACCTGGTGTTCTCAAGCGGTCACCCATTTAAGTATTAACCGGGTTCGATGTTGCTTCACTTCGGTGATCGTACGAGAACAGGCGTTTTCAGCGTCATTCGATCACCGGCGTTGAGGAACGACATGACAAATATTGTGATGAATGGCTCCTATCAAGATTCCCAATGAGCAAAAGATTTACTGCTTACATAGATTCATTTGTTTACTTTTTTATAATCACTTCATCACAAGCAAGGCAGAAATGCCACCAGTGTACAGCGGATTGCAGTAAGAGAATAATAATAATAAAAAAAAGAAAAAGGTACAGGAGACGTCGAAGAAAAGGTAAGAGATGAATGGGAATCAAACAGATAAAAGATGACAATTAACATTGCATTTAAACTTTTAGAGATTGTAGCTAACAGGGAAGAAAGAAAATTGAAATGAGTCCCACAAACCGGAAGTGCGAGAAAATAAACTATTAGAGCAGAAGAGATGGTTACATATAATTATCTCGAAGGTAAAACGCACGAGTAACTACATGGTACCAAGGAAAAGAACAGATGCCATGAAAATACTTGTAGAAAAGACAGAGGGAAGCCACATCACGTGGGTGAGAAAGTGACTGAAGGCGGGCTGTCAGAGTCAGGATCAATTATATTGCATATTCTCCTTTGGATTTTGTCGAGAATCTCAAGGTGAAAAGCAGGCGAACGACCAGATATTGCAAGAGTATTCCATGCACGGATAAATGATAGATTTATACACGTTCAAAATGGATTCTGACGATTAAAAACTTTCTGGTCCGATACTGTGAACCAGCCTTTCATGCAAAACAATTTCATTAATTTTCTGCGGCTTATCGAACCTTTTCTGGTTATTTAAAGCCATATATATATATATATATATATATATATATATATATATATATATATATTTTTTTTTTTTGATTGTAAGATCTTTTTTATTGAGGTAATGTTTAGTAATACAAGTCTTACTAATTAATCCATAGCTGATGGGATAAGGAGGGTTCATGCCTTTCCCAAAGGTATTTGCACGTAAGTGATTATAATAAACTTATTGACAATCGGAACTCTACTCTCCGATTAACAATTCTGAGCCATTATCTAGTATAACGGATGTGCGTTGTGATGCAGTGAATATCGACTCGGAAAGACAAATCGGGGTGCCGAGTTCGAATTCCAGTTGAATTCCCTGCATTCACTTACGTACAAATACCCTTGGGAAAGGCATTAATCCGTCTCTTCCCTCCAGTTATGGGTTAAATAATAGGACAGATTGGGTTTTATAGCCTTGGCTGGCAACCGGTCTACCGAAGAAAACAATGGCAATCTACTGCGGGATAATGTTCTGCCCAGTCAGTCATGTCCCTTTCGAGAATGATCGCCCAACTGGATGGAAGAGACGGATTAATACCTTTCCCATGGAGAGAAGACAATACGAGAACAGTTTTCAAGGCAACAGAAGATTTCTTTTTGTTACCAAAGACATGACAGACATCGGAATTCGAAACGATCGCGGACGTGTCTTGCTTGCAAAAAGAAATATGGCCGCTATTGAAGACACAATTTATGCGCGGCTATCTAGTCCAAAACGAGACGATATTCTCACACATGAAAATCTTGGAATGGCATAAAAAGCGGTGCAAGCAGCGCTAAGGTAGTCGGGTTTTTCGATGGACTGCGTGGGTGTTAAAGTCGGACGTGCGGATTGAGAGTAAGATTGCCGAAGAGGAAGTAGGAGCGGCTTAGTTGGTGTTTGTTTCACATACCCAGCGTAACGGCCGAGAGACACAAAATCCATTTAATTGAGGCCACTGAATAAGAAAGAAAAACAGCTGGCCTGCCAGCGAGCGTCTCACTGCACCCCCTCATCATTTTTTTTTCTACACTCTTGACATTGCATTTAAAGTTTTAAGGATTAAAGTTGACTGGAAAGTAAGAAGCCAGAAAAGGAGTCCTCAAGCGAAAAGTACTAAAGTAATTGTTAACATAGAACTTATACTTACATTTCGCAGTTTCAAATGTATAATAATGAAACCTAGCTGCCAATCTAGTACTGAAGTTAAATTCGTAAAGTCGAGGAACCAAAGGGGAAAGCATAATTCTGAATAATACGAAAATGTGGCACAAGATCAAATGGTGGAATAGGGGAAGGCTGGTTTTCAATCGTAAAGGCATTAACGCCACTGATGTGCAAGGAGATACATAAGAGAGTTGAAGTATTAGGCAGGAGGATAGTTAAGAGAAAGACGAACCAGAGAAAGGGCAAGAGAAAGATGTGAACACAGGAGTGAAGACAGTTGCGAAGGTAGAGAGAAAGGAAAAGAACAAGATACATGGGGTGATGTAGAAAGGGCTGGAGTTAAGTGGATAAGAGATGGGAATTAACTTTTCATTTAAATTCCCGGGGGTTATAGCCGTCAGGAAAGCAAGTATATGAGAGGGAGTTCCACAGGCGGGAAACGCGCGAGAAAAGCTGGTAGAATAGAATTGACACCTGCATTTGGTTGATCTAGCTATAAAAGGGTTGCTAGTCTGATTTTAAATTTAGCTAGCCACGATTACTGAACCAAACAGTATTCCTTACACCAAAACAACACATTCTTGTTATTCTTACTACAGTCACCATAAGACCACAGAGTCTTTATGTAGTTCTAAGCAGTTCTCATATATACAACTAGCAGTATAGCCCGGCGTTGCACAGTTGTAATGAAAGTTTTAAAACTAAACCATGGTCCTGGAGCTCAGACTCTTTGGACGTTGGCACGAAAGACTAAAAAGCAACAGTTGTTTCCAGTTAAAGCGAAACCATAGACTGAAAGAAAAATGAATGGATGTAAGTTTAATTTTGATTTCCTGGTATCGATATCAAATAAGTTTTTGTCGTCGTAAACTGAATTTTGAAGGCTAAATATGTCCTCTGAGTAAATGGTATCATGGCTGAGACGAAGAACTACAATTATACCTACTTAGAGTCAAACTCGAAGCAAAAACTAAAAAAGACTGAAAAAAAAAAAAAAATAGACATCTTGCCTTATATATATATATAATCGATTTTCTGCACTATTGTAAGAACTGCAACCTTGAAACTTCTAAATATCGTTTGTTATGTCTTTGAGTGTATAAAATTTGATTAAAATTGGACCACTCCTTTTATAACCCGATTTTTTCGATTATCGATATTTATCGGAGGTACCTCGACGCAAACCCTAACTCAGAACACTCACAGATGCTTATATTAAAACTCTCTAAATTTTCAAGAAAATCGGTTCAGCCGTTTTGGAGTCTATAGGTAACGAACACACACATACAAAGTTCCATTTATAAATTAGTTTAGATTTAGATTAGGGAAATAAAAAATAAAATTTAAAAATGAAACGCTAAAGAGTAAAGCTCATCAGGACACTTACCGTGAAAATATTTATGGAAATAAAAAAAAAGGCAAAGTGAAATTATGTTATGGTGGTGACTGAAGTAGAGATGTCAGATCAAGACCGATAACACTGCAGATTTTTTTCTTTGGTGTATTTTCTTAAGAATATCTAGAGGCATAACAGATGCACCGAACAAGATGTGACCACAATATCCATTGTATAGACGAATGGTACACTTTACAAGTGGAAGATTATGACGAGAAGAACAGGAAACCAACGTTCTTAATTTACTAGCGGAACCTGTAGAATTTCCACGGAAGGATAATTATGATTTACTGGAACAATTTTACTTTGTCATACTACAAATGATAGTAACGTCTTTAAACATAAAGCTATTGGAAATAACGATAACACCGAGTGTAATTTTAATTAAAAATATCTATAAAAGTAATGTCCATACAAGCTACTTTACTGTAATCTTATATTAAGCGGCGTTATGCACTGACCATAATCAAAATACTGTACACAATTTTGAAAGAGAATTTTTTTTTTATTACTGAAAAATCATGGTTCCTGGGTCCATTGTAAACAGAAAAGACCAACTGAGTAATGGCCAAGGGTGTAGAGGCCAGAAATTTCGTTATTAGGTCGCGGGATACGACAACAAACCTACCTATTTTTACTATATTGTACAGTACACACACATATACACACACAATTACTGCTACAATCACCAGCTTAAGGTAATGCTATAGGCTCTCTTCTACTCTCACTCTTTACTACCCTTCCATTTGGCAAGTGTGAGAGAAAGGTTGAGGAGAGTAGCGTTTATAAAAATATAGAAGGGAAGGACATGCTCGTGTAGAGAGTAAGTGTGTTATCTTTCTTCAGTGGCGTAAAGGACGGAGGAACTAAGTAACTAACTGAGGAAGGAACAAACAAAATTATTATGATAATCGAGTATAATTTGTATGTTATTTTTTTAAAATCATTTCATCAAATGCAAACCTGTAAAGCCACTAAGACAAGATGTTGCAACTGGAATGAAGAGAACAATAAATTACGACTGATATTAGAATAGATTTTAAGTTTTGAAAATCAAGTTGGCTAGGAAGCATGAAACCGAAAGAGTTCCACATGCAAGAAAAGAAACTGTTAGCATAGAACTTACGGTGACATCTAGCCAATACAATTCTAAATTGGTGAAACTTTATTGCTAATCTCGTAGATTGAGAGCGAGAGAAAGTGAGCAAGATAGAGCAAAAGAAAGCTAGCAAGAGCGAGAGAGGAAAAAAGAGAGAGCGAGAGAGAAAGTGAGTCAGAAGCCAGAAAAGGAAGAAAACGTTAACTGATCGTATTGACGCCAATGAAGAAAAAAAAAGTTTAAGAAATGTCTGTAAGCATTTCCTTCAGCCACAAACCCTTTACTCAGTTAGGCAAACTAGCAGAAGAGCTAACGACTTAACACGAGAAATTCCTCAGTCTTCACAAAAGACAATCCATATTTTAAATGTTTGACGTGCACAAGACGAGAACGTGTAAACACACACACACATTATATATATATATATATATAAGGTACCTCTATTAAATCGCAAAAAACAACAAAAAAAAACAAAAAACAAAACAAAACAGCATAGTATGAATGAAAAAAGTTCAAAACTTAAAACTTTTTCCATCAAAATGTTTATAATATTAAGAGGAAAGATCAAAGTAATTTTTATTTATTTTTAAAAAAATTTTAATCTTTTTTTTTTAACATGTTCGAAATTTCGACAGAAAATTTTGTTTTGAGTTAGCGTTGCAGAAATGTTACGACTGCTTACAATCGATCCCGTAATTTTACGTAACTCACTTTTCTCGATGACAAACACATTAATTTAGAATTTCTCACAAAAATCAAATAATTGTTGGATGTTAATGAAACATTCAGTACCCATTCACAAATTAATGGAATTATTTTTGAAATTATTATTTTTTAAAAATCCTAGTGAAAAAAATTTTTTTAACTGTTACCACACACTACGTAAATCCATGAAATTTTAAATTTTAATTGGCTGCAAATTGTCTTTTTGTTAGTTAAACGTAGAACTCATCGGTGAATGTAAATCATCTATTTTTTTATTTTAAATTTTTCGGCACTATCCAAAAATCTGCTCCGAAGAGTAAAATAAAAAAATGCAATAAAACTGATATAATTTAATTTGATAAGCTTTTAATTGCTGGAATAAATAATAATAATTAAGGACATTATAGTCTGAAAATAAAAATAATTCGATTACTAATACAATTTTAAAAGAATTGTTCTCATTTTATTTATTATAATAATTCATAAAGATTTTAAAATATTTTAAAAATATTTTCTAAGAACTGTCATTTTTATTTTTAGTTAAGAATTGATGATTATATTGCCTATCGAAAATTGAAAAGTTGAATAAAAAATTTTCAAATATATTTTCAAAATAATTAAAAACTGTGTGTAAATAAGTGTTTATTTAAGTACGATGTTCCATAGGGGTCGTATTTATTTTAGAAGTTAAGTGTTTTGGATTATTCCCCTTACATGGAAAACGACAGAAAGTGCACTTTGATTCTTATTCAAGTCTCATCAAGACGTTTATAAAATTCAACAGCATATTTTGCAAGTCATTCCTTAAACACTACTTTTACATTTTAATTACTTTCTAATTTTGTTAAAGAAAAAAAAAATTGTGAAATTTACAATTTGTAGAGGTACCTAAAAATAATGTGAAAAATAGATACTAAAAATAAAAATTAATAAATGCCATAACGTTTCATAAATTATTGAGTGACCTCTGTAGCTATTTTCATTCTATTATTAAATTGTAAATTTTTTTAAAGCAAGTTTTATATCTTAATTTTTATTTTTCATAAAAACATCTTCAAAGATAAACTAACTAAAATTCCATAAAATAGTGGATAATTGCTGAAAACTGTTAAATTTTTAATTTTAACATAGTTAAAAACAAAACAAAAAACGATTTGTATGAATAAGATTTATACCAAATTCGTCTTCCATACTTTGGGCCAGCTACTGTAAATCATATTAGCGTGATGCTGTGATGAAAAGGCTACTGTAATAAAGAAATGCTTTTTGAAACATTCCAAGCAGTAAGCAGTAAGCATATAATTCTTGTTTCAAGTCAACTTAAAATAAATTTAAATTCGGCAATTTGAAGAAAATCTGTCAGCGATGTGTAGTTTAATTTTGTAAGAATTTTTTTAAAACCGAGAATTGGCTTCGATGAAAAATGGCGGAAAATTTAAAATTTTAAAAACTTTTTAAATTTAGAAAATTTTTGATTCCGTTCAATATAATTTCGGTTTAAAAGACACCAGAATATTTTGCTTACTGGAATTACAAAATTTAATCCCTTAGCTTTCAATTAAAGCTAATTTTAAAGCTTGAAGATAACCTAATTTAAATTTAGGTATAGAAAAATGAGTTGAGGTACCCATATATATATATATATATATATATATATATATATATAAGGTTTCGTTAAAAATGACAGAAAATGCTGTGGTTAAAGTATTTTTTTGTTTGTTTTTTCATTTCAGTACATAAATTATATAAAAATTGTCGGAATGTTTTATCCAAACGTTTTCGGCTAGATATTGATCAATCTAAATTCATAAATAATCACGATAGATATGCCACTATATGTTTAACAAGAAAACTGATGTTACATCTTTCTGAGCTTAGCTCTATTAAGTCTCATTTAAATACAAATGGAAGCCTACCAAACTATCCCTAACATACTCATTGATAATATAAACAGCATCATCCGCATGTAAAAAAGGATAAAAATAATGGCAGCATTAACAATAAAAAAAAGAAAATGGCAACACTCAATATCAACTAGGAACACGGCCACGATGTGCTGACCGTGTTTGGAAAAAGAACTTTTGTAGAAATCTAGATATATACATAAAACAATCTATATTCATTTGAAAGTAAATTAAAATTCATCCTCGATAATGGTTAGAAGTATATCCGGAAACGCTTATGATAAATAAAACATTTGGACAATTTATGTATTGAAAAGGGGAAAAAAAAAGATCATTTGAAAAATCATAAAACAAACGAACAAAACATAACCACAGTACCTTGTCTTTTACTTTTCATAGAACTTGCATAAAAGAGTGACTGCTGCCTAAATACACTAATATTATATATATATATATATGTGTGTGTGTGTGTTTAACTTTAATTGTACAATTATACTTACTTTAAATGTTCATTGTTCGGATGAACTCTTTGCTATGGTGCGTAGACTTTATGAAATTAAGCATAGTATTAGATTAAACCAGTGGAACCTTGTTGCTATAGTTCAATTGACTACATAGAACCCTAAGTTTCATGCTGACAGCAGCTTCTCTCGCATTCTCGTTTGTGGAGCTCTTCGACGTCTTGCTTTACAGACAAATTTGATCTTAAGCCATCTTATGTCAATCGTTTTTGTGGATGACTCTTGTATCATTTTCACTCCTGAGTAATGTTTCTGTTTTCTGATTCTCTCAAACCCAACAGCCACTTGTGTCCGAGTGTCTTTATTGTCTTACACAGAGTGAATTCGATAAAAAATACTTTTACATCGAGCCATTTTAACCGAAACCTTGGCACCAATCTACTAGACACATGCATACTATGTGGCACAAACAGATTTTCAAAAATAATACGCGAAGCAGATACATCACAGGGAAACCAAATTGCCATTCCCTCACATCAGTTCAGCAAGCACAATCCTTTTAATTTCGGTGATCGTTTGAGTTTTGTTAAATGGCATATCAACTTCTTGGGTTATTTAATGCCAAAAAAGCTTTTAAGTTTTTTTTTTAATGTTCGGTTATAGTGAGAAGGTTGATTTAGTCAGATTTTTATTAATGTTTTTTGTTTTTATTCTTTTTTATTTTAGAAAAACTGAAAATGTCTTCTAGATTTGTTTTCAAAAATGAGTGAGTTTGAATTTTGTTTAACGACATCTCAACCTCTGTGGATTATTTATTGGCAAATAGGTGGGGTTTTAAGGTATTTTTTAAATGTTCGGTTATAGTGAGAAGGTTAATCTAGTCAGATTTTATTAATTTTTTTTGTTTTTATTCTTTCTTATTTTCCTTCAAATATGTGTTATGGGAATAACTTTTTCCTCAAAAATGTTTATTTTTCCATAAAATCGATTTTTATGTATATATATATTACTATAAAAGTGTATTTTTATACTTTCATAGTGTTTTGACCCCAGTTTGGGGGTTAACTATTTGCTCAGACTGTGTTTGATTTTGAGTTTTGTTTAACGACATATCAATATCTGTGGGCTATTTAATACCAAAAAGGGGGGGGTTAAGGTATTTTTAAATGTTTGGTTATAGTGAGAAGGTTGATTGTGTCAGATGTTGATTAATTTTTTTTTTTATTAAGAAAAATGAAGATGTCTTTTGGTTTTGCGTTAAAAAAATATATTTCTGGCAATAATGTATTTTCTTTAAAATATGTATTATGCCAGTAATTTTCCCCCCTCTTCAAAAATGGATATTTTTCTATCAAAGTCCATTTTTATACTTTCATGGTGTTTTTGCCTCAGTTTGGGGAGGATTAACAATTTGCCCACAGCTGGACCCTAACAGGTGTTACCACTCCGGGTTAGGGCAGACCTGGAAACAACAGCAATTAAGATGTGGTTCCATGCTCCTCACAACCTCCCAATCAAAGACCTTGCTACTGGATGCAGTTTATCGTCATACCCAGGACCATCGGTGATCGTTAAGTTGTAAAACAAAGAAAATAGTACTAAACTCTTCCGTAATATCGGCAGTGGATATTAGACCATCTTTGGTTGAAGAGTCTAGAGTTAACAGAAATGTGGCTCTACAGAAGGATGCTGAGATTACCATAAGCTGAACACATGACAAACAACAAAATCTAAACTTATTTATAAATGGAAGTTTGTATGTATGTGTGTCTGTTACGTATAGACTCCGAAACGGCTGAACCGATTTTCTTGAAAATTTACACAGTTGTACTACAAGTGTCTGCGAGTGTTCTTAGCTAGGTTTTGTGTCGAGGTACCTCCGATAAATATCGAAAATCGATAATCGAAAAAATCGGGTTATAGAAGGAGTGGTCCGATTTTAATCGAATTTGAGACACTCATAGTCAAAGACATAAGAAACGATATTCAGAAGTTTCAAGCTTGCAGTTCTTACAATAGTGCAGAAAATCGATAATATATGTAAAGGGTAAGATGTTTGTGTGTGTGTGTTTATCTGTCTGTATGTCTGTATTTTTTTTTCAGCCCTTTTATTTTAGTTTTAGCTTCGGGTTTGGCTTTAAGTAGGTATAATTGTAGTTCTTAGTCTCAGCCATGATACCATTTACTCAGAGGAATTGTTTAGCCTTCAAAATTCAGTTTACGACGAAAAAAAAACGTATTTGATATCGATACCATGAAATAAAAATTTGGTGTACATCCATTCATTTTTCTTTCAGTCTACGGTTTCGCTTTAACTGGAAACTACTATTGCTTTTTAGTCTTTCGTGCCAACGTCCAAAGAGTCTGGGCTCCAGGACAATGGATTAGTTTTAAAACTTTCATTACACCCGAGCAACTCCAGGCTATACTGCTAGTTTTAGATAAATGTACAAAGAAAGAAAGAAACAGTTGAAATTTCTACGGAACACAGTGAAGAAAGAGTGCTTGGAAAATTTGATACTCAACAGAACAGATTGAAAGCAAGGAGAGACAGGATAACGCATAGTCTACCTAACGAGTTCGTGTAAATGGTAATTAGGAGTGAGTGAGCGGGAAGAAACTTTACTATAAATACAAAGGACAGGAAGTTGTGGAGAGCCATGATTCTCTACATCTTGAAGGAACATGAAACAAAGAAGTTTCTATTACTCACGGTTGGAGGTAGATGCTTCCTCCAATCGTTACATCACGTTTAATAGTACTATATGAGCAAGACTAGAGGTTTAATCCTGACTTTCTGTTTAGGATTGGCTTCCCATTTGTTTCTAAAGTTTACTTCAACTCTATACTTTTAACGTCCCTGCCTAAACTCTGAAATTTAGTTTATCTCCCCACTACACCTTCAATAGGAGTAGATAGGCTCCTATGTGCTCTGTCCCTTCTCCGTTTCCCTATCCCAGGTGGTTCTGAGCACACCTTCTGTTACATCATGCAATCCTCGTTCCGTCATTTACCTGATTAGGTCCTTCAAATATGTTATCCGTTGCTTTCCCCTGTCTTTTTTTCCCCTCTATCTGGCCTGTTAGTATCAGATTCTCCAAGCCCTTCTTTCTCATTGCACGTCCCAGGAACTTCAGCTGTCTCTTCCTGATGCTCAGTATTAAGTTCCGTTTTTTTTCCCCCATCATTTCTTACCTATCGTAAAATTAAGGCCCCTTTCGAGTTTTTTGAACCGGAATAGATGTTTATTCCTTGTTTCATGTTTAGAAGAACCGGAAACCCAATCTGAAAGTCTTCTAATTCTCTTTCAGTCCCAGTAGCCCCTTGCGTTTTTGTGCTGTTACTTTGAAAGTATAAACTTACGTAGACCAACGTTTTTAAGGAGAGACATTTTGAAAAAAAAAGACAAAAAAAAAAACCCCCAAAAAAACATGGTGCTACTATAGCATGAGGTCTCCCACAATACATAATTTACTAAGTTGAAGATTGGAGGTTTACCGTGCCCCTCCCCTCAATCAGGAAATTGAGCGATCGTGGTTGGATGCTAACACGATGATTCTCAAGAAAATGCAAGGTTTTCGTAGTCAGCTATTCAAAGTCACATCATCATTTTTGCTGGAAGTTGATGAGAAATATTTCATGTGACTTAATCATGCCATTCGTAAAAGATATATAAAGTGTTTATCGCTAAAATAAATATATGTATTGCATTTGATAGCGTCATTATTTTTACTTCTCTACCTTTTACATAAATATAAAGAATATACAGATACATAAATATTAATATAAGGTTTAAATAAATATGTATGCACATACAATATTAGAGTTGCAGACCTCGGGCTATAGTCGAAACCGGAGGCAGACCTCGGGCTATAGTCGAAACCGGAGGCAGACCTCGGGCTATAGTCGAAACCGGAGGCAGACCTCGGGCTATAGTCGAAACCGGAGGCAGACCTCGGGCTATAGTCGAAACCGGAGGCAGACCTCGGGCTATAGTCGAAACCGGAGGCAGACCTCGGGCTATAGTCGAAACCGGAGGCAGACCTCGGGCTATAGTCGAAACCGGAGGCAGACCTCGGGCTATAGTCGAAACCGGAGGCAGACCTCGGGCTATAGTCGAAACCGGAGGCAGACCACGGGCTATAGTCGAAACCGGAGGCAGACCACGGGCTATAGTCGAAACCGGAGGCAGACCACGGGCTATAGTCGAAACCGGAGGCAGACCACGGGCTATAGTCGAAACCGGAGGCAGACCACGGGCTATAGTCGAAACCGGAGGCAGACCACGGGCTATAGTCGAAACCGGAGGCAGACCACGGGCTATAGTCGAAACCGGAGGCAGACCACGGGCTATAGTCGAAACCGGAGGCAGACCACGGGCTATAATTTGAACTGAACTTTTTTGTTCTTTCACTCAATCCTTTTTTTACCTTTATAAGTATGCCTAAGCAGAATGTATGTTTTGTACATATTAACTTATAAAAAAATGTTACATTTAGATGTTTGAATTCTTTTGTCTATTGCATTCGGGTTATTTTTTCTGAAAGTATTTTACGATTTACTGCTCGAAGACTCGGAATCAATTTAAAAAGTACTGATAAAATCCAAAGTAATTTGCCGTAAATTTGTCAATATCCTTGCTACAAACAAAGAAAACTTCTTATTGAATTTCAGTTAGTCAATTAAGTGCCAGACGTGATACAAGCATGGGTGAACAGAAATAGAATACTTGCCCGCAGTAAGTTGTCATTACTTTCTGTAGTACACTGGTTTCCAACCAAGGCTATAGAATCAAGGCTATAGAACCCAATCTGTCCTGTTACTTAATCCGTAGCTGGAGGGTGAAGAAACGGATTAATACCTTTTCCAAGGGTATTTGCGCGTAAGTAATGCAATGAATTCAACTGCAATTCAAAATCGGCTCTCTGAGCGTTCCGAGACGATATCGATTGTACCACAACGCTAACCTTTAAAATATCTGTATAAAAATTATTTTGAGTAAGACATCTTTTTAATATTTTTGAGGTATTCAATTAAGACCGCTTGAAGTTCCTTTTCTGGACAGATACGAAGAGTTGAGAAAAAGATGAACATCTGATTTTTTTCTAACGTTTGTGTTTTTAATTCTAATAAAAATTATTCAACAAATTTACTCTTTTCACTTTCCACGAACGACTGCTTTGTGGAACCGGCTGCCAATAGGATGCTTCCAACGATGATTAGTCTTAACCTGTTCAAGTATAAGGTTAATAGATATATTAACCAGATATCCGCATTAACTGTACCTCTTCATCTATAATCCTATCCTTCGAGTGGCTCTTGGGTCCTGTACAGGGTAAACATTACAATAAAAAATTGTTTATAATTCGGTACAATTTCAAGAAACTAAACAGGATTATTTTGACTTTAGGTTTATCGTTTGGTTTTGTTTTCGATTTCGCAATTTGAGGTAATGTAAATTAGCAAACGACAGCCATAGCTGCTCCAACATTACAGAAAATAAAATAGTCATGAAAATTTAAATGTTATTAAATTAATTATGTCTGTTTCTAAAACTAAAAAAAAATTAGGAACTATTTTTTTCTTTCTTATCACCCATTGGTATTTTTTCTAACTGAAAACTGCATTTTGACATCGGACAAAAAAGTATCTTATTCCAATATTAACTGTTTTACGGTCAATCACGTCAAAACATTGGCTATCGTATGATAACTTAAGTAACGCCGAGCCTAGTCAATACCTAAATGGTTGACCTGGAATACCACGTGCGGTAACCTTAGGCGTTTGAGTGGTGTCATAAATAACATTTGAGAATTGGAGGTCAGAGAGCAGAATTTCAATTTAAGTTGGGTTCATTATATTTACTTACGCGCCGAGACATTTTAAAAAGTAATGGGTTAATTCGGTCCTCTATTAGCGAATCATTCTCTTTCAAAAATTCATTTAATAGAAATGATTTTCTGGTTTTAAGTAACCCGAAAAAATTGGCTAATATATATTTTTTTTCTCATTTATAAACGAGTTATTTCGCTACCTTGGTTTCTACCATGAGTGATGTCTTCAGGCGATTTTTAATAACTGATTTTACCTTTTACCATTTTTCTTTTTAAGAACGCTGTTGTAACGGTGTTTTATTTGAACGTTTACGTGGCAGAGATAAATAAAACACCGTTACAATGAATGTTCTTAAAAAAAAAAAAACAATAAAAAGGTAAAATCAGTTATTAAAAATCGCCTGAAGAAATCACACGTGGTGGAAACCAAGTTAGCGAAATAACTCGTTTATAAATGAAAAATAATCAAAAGTTCTACAACATAATTGTATAGAACACTTTTTAATACAAATGTGTACTGGTCTAACCCTATTAGAATCAAAAACTAAGTATAAACAATCAATCAATATATATTTCATATAAACATGTATGAGAAATTTGTAAAATATATAAATGCTAATGTGACCAAAAGAAAAAGGTTGAATCCTCAGAACTGTCCAGATTTGAATGGGAAGGTTTGAACTCACATTTTCCTGATTAGTTAATTGTTAACCATGTAGTTATCACTCATAAAAAGTTAAGATATTTCACAGAACTATTAGGACTGAATTAGCAACAGAATTTTCTCGCACTCGCAATTATGAACAAAGTTTAAGTCTGTTTACTTTTAAGAATTATATCTTAAAATTTGTAAATTGATTTGGCCAAAGATTTGGGATTATAGACATTTTAGGTTTCAGACATTCCGAAAAGTCATTCCACAAAGAAATAATGCAAATCAAGAAATAGTGTTCAAGATGAGAAGAAATGACTTTTCCCAATATGTTAAAATGAGAAAAAACATTGGTTAGGAGCAACTAAGTCTTGTCAACAAAGGAAAAAAAAAACAAAAAAAAACTTCAGTCTTTCCTGCTCTTCCACCCCCCCCCCAATGTGAATTACTGTCATTGAAACAATTCTCTTATTAACCTTTTTATTTTGTAATGGTAAGAAAAGAAATCCAACTTGAAGAGAAATGGTTTTTATATTTACGGAGTAAGACTTAATTATATTCTAAGTCTATAATCCCAAATCGTGGACCCATTCTTAAAAGTAAACAGACTTAAACACTTCATTACGCCCTGCCAATATCACAATAACGGACGTTCTGAGCGCGTGGAATGAGGGAGAAACATTACTTGGTTTCAGTGGGAAAATACATGAATGGAAGAAGGGAAACACTGGTATTTAACAGTTGTTTCAGTGTGGAGGAAAGTTTTTAATTTGAAATCTTTTAAATTTGTACCCCCTTACTTCTTAAAATAACAATCAGCATTCATATTTATGATTTTTATTGCAATATATTTTAAAAGTTATTAAGCTCAGATATTTAATGATGAAATAGGGGAATCTCTCCGGAGATTTCATCATTGTACATTTCGCTATGAACTTTCTTAATCATTAACTTAAGATTCACCAGTTAAAACTAGTAATAATTAAACATAATATTTTTTTCACTGGTTTAAATAAATAATGAGCCTTGCTGGGTGGAAGCCTTTTTCTTAAAGAAGGTATAATTTTTCCGAATTATGCCAAAAGTCAGAAACTTTTTCATTCTTTCCCAGTTTTTTGAATGATTCAATATTGAACAAAAAACAAAAAAAAACGGACCTGATGGAGGCTACCACCACCTTTAAATTCGTTGTTTTTAATTTCTTTTTCCAGCGCAAACTGATCGATTTTACACCCTAAGCTTTCCGATTGACAAAAAAAAAAAAAAAAAAAAAAAAATTCAATATTTAAACAATTGTAGGGGGAGGCTCAGTTTTTTATACAACGTTATAGCAAATCGATCCTCCATTTTGGAACCACTCGGTTTTTGGTACGACATTACCAATTTTTAAAAACTTTTTTTCTTAGTGCAATCTTATCGATTAAGCCCTAAACTTTGACAAAAAAAAAAAATTGTTGAAATTTTAATATTTAAACAATTTTAGGGGGGCATTTTTTCATACAACCTTATAGTAAATCGATCCTGTGCAAGTAACTATTTTGCTTGCGCATATTCAACAACTGAATCCTTTGCGAAATTTCTGAATAAAGCCATTCTTGGAGTTTCCGAGGAAGATGCCATCGTAAGAACTGAAGGAAACTTGAAAAAGACAAAAACAAGAGCAACAACTCGTCGCAAAAAAACAAAAAAGCAAAACAAAACAAAGCGACCCCAACGCGAATGGTTCCAAAATGGAGGATCGATTTACTATAACGTTGTATGAGAAACTGAGCCCCCTCTAAAATTGTTTAAATATTGAAATTTTTTCAAATTTTTTTTTGATAATCGGAAACTTTATGTAATAACCGATAAGACTACGCTGAAAAAAGTAAAAAGAAAAACGAAAAACAACAAATTTAAAGGTGGTGGTAGTCTCCTTTAAGTCCGCCTAAAAAACAAGAAAAAAAAACTCCTTTAATAATATTATGCATCATTTGTGTAATGTAATCTGAGGTCAGACATGCCGTTAAAGTAACACAACAAATAGATTGGACAACAATTCCGGTTCTTTTGCCAAAAAGATAAAATTACTTTAATTTCGACAGCGTTCCTGGTAGCCTATTAAGCATTATGTAATTGGCAAAAATTAATCAAAGTCATCATGTGATTTCACTAACCGTTCCTAAACCACAATACGGTGCTCTTTAGTTTAAACCTGAGATTCCCAAAATAGGCGGTATTTCATCTGTGAGAAGACTGTTCAGCATTCACCGCCAGACAGTTCAGTACTCTTTGTTTCTAATAATTTTTTCGTGTTTCTTAATAATTTGCTTAACTTTTGGAAGACATTTTTCGCTATTCCAATATGACTTTGGATTTTAGCAACGCAGTGTAGGTCTTCTGAAAGAAAAAAAAATCATGACTCGAAGACTCACGTTGCGTCTTTCTCAACGGTGCTCAATTCGATTTCATTTAAACACACACGGAGACCTACCAAACCCTATCCTTAACATACTTGTTGTCAACACAAACATCATAGCATCATTCATCCACATGCAAAAACAAAAAAACAAAAAGGAAAGAAAGAAAAAAGACTAAAAATAATGAAGGCCTTATTAATAAAAATGAAAAACCTAACACTCAATAACATCAACTACGAACACGGAAACAACATGCTTACCGTGCTCGGTACGTTACACATACCACTAGGTACCTCCAATAAATCGCGGAAAAAAAAACCCGCATACGATGAATAAGACCCCAAACTTAATAACTTTTCCCATCAAAATGTTAGTGTTATTAAGAGGAAAGATCAAACATTTTTAATCTTTTCTAACACGTTACAGCACGTTCGTGAATGACCTCAACCTACAGAAAGAATACATTAACAACGTGACAACCAAATACGAAGAACAAATTGGGAAAGGACACTCGAAATGAGACACGCTAAAGGAAGCTATAGTAACATCAGCAAGCAACATTCCTTCAAAGGAAATCAGGCGCAGAAAGAAAAACGAGTGTATGACTGAAGAGATTCTGGACATGATGCAAAGGAGGCAGAAAATTATATCAAGACATGGAATGAAGTACACGGAGCTACACAAGGAAATAAGAAAATGCAGACAGGCTAAAGAGAAATGGCTCAATGACAAATGTGCAGATTGAGCAGGAATAATAAAGCAGACATGCATAAGGAAATAAAAGAACTGACATGACAAAAAAACCTGCTCTTCAACAGGATGTCTAAAATCTAAGGATGGAACAATCATTTTGGAGAAAGAGGAAATACTCCAACGTTGGGAAGAATATATAAAAGCTCTTTTCCACGACAAGAAAGAGCAACCAATAATACGCAAAGATGAGGACGGACCGGAAATATTAAAGTCTGAAGTGGAATTTGCAGTAGCCAAACTGAATAGAAACAAAGCAGCGGGACCAGACGGCATAGTCATAGAGCTGCTGATAGCCCTGGAAGAATTTGGTATAGAAAAAATTACTGAAATAATAAATGAAACTTATAATAGTGGTGTAATACAAGATGACCTCAGCAAGTCGATCTTCATAGCACTACCTAAGAAGCCAGGAGCAAACGAGTGCGAACTCCACAGAACCATCAGTTTAATGAGCCATATAACAAAACTGACCGTCCGAATCCTGATGAATAGAGCGAGAAGCAGAATCAGGCAAGAGATAGGACAAGAACAGTGTGGTTTCGTTAAAGACACAGGAACAAGGAATGCCATATTTATGATTAGGATGCTCTCTGAAAGGGCAATACAAATGAAGAAGGGCTTATACCTGTGCTTTATTGATTGTGCGAAGGTGTTTGACAAAATACGCAACAAAGTATTGATGGAGATGCTCGGTAGCCTGGACATATTTGAGACAGACTTGATAGTAATCAAGAATCTTTACTGGCAGCAAACCGTTTGCATACGGACAGGTAATGAATTGAGTAGATATAGAAAGATAGAAAGGGGCGTAAGACAAGGATGTGTCTTTTCACCGGATCTGTTCAACTTGTACAGCGAGAATATTTTGAGGACCCTAGAAGTTATGCCTGGATTCGTAAACGGAGGCCACAATTTAAACAACCTAAGACACGTAGATGATACAGTGCTGATAGCCGACACAGATAGGAAACTACAAGTCCTCCTACAGAAGGTAGCTGAAGAAAGTAACAAGAAATGACTAGAAATAAACTGCAAGAAAACCGAATGCATGGTCATCAGTAAAAAGGGTAACCTAATATACCAAATACAGGTAGGATATACTAGAATCAAGCAGGTACAAAAATTTAAATACCTGGGAAGTGTTATAACAGAAGACGGAAAGTGCGACACAGAGATCCGAAGGTGAATTAGCATGGCGAAAGAAGCATTCCAGAAGTTGAGTAAAGTATTAAGAAACCTGACAATTTCGCTAGTACTGGATTGCTATGTGATGTCAGTTCTTCAGTATGGCACTAAATGCTGGACAATATCATCAAAGATGAAGGAAAAACTTGAAGCAACTGAAATGTGGTTCTACAGAAGGATGCTGTGAATATCATGGATCGAGCATGTGAGCAATGATGAGGTTTTGGAAAGGATATTGTCTTGTTTTCGAATTTAACAAAACAGATTATTCTGTGGGAACTAACAGTCCCATGGGAAGAAAACATGGAAGTTGCACACCAACACAAAATGAACAAATGCCAAGAACTTGTTGATGAGTGTAGAAGACGAGGATGGCAAGCAATATGCTACCCAATCGAAATTGGTGTGAGGGGTTTCGCTGGGAAATCTTTAAATTTGGCCTTCAATAAAATGGGAATTACAGGGTTAAAAAAGAGGAAAATGACCCAAACAATCCTAGATACAACTCTGGGTCATCCAGGTAGATTTGGATATGCCGAAATAATAATACCTGGACGGGCCAAAATAACGGTCGTGTCCGATAGACCAAAAACCATGGCGAGGAAATGAAACAACCTAGATTAATGTCACCAAATGCGACGATTTTTTTTAATCTATTCATATCAATCATATTTTATTCTTTTTTTTTTTTAATCCCAAATATTTCATTAATATCATTCGCTTTACTTTTGTATTTTGCTCCAGTTTTTATCTATTCATTTATCTTTACAATCCCTGTAGTTTTTTAATCAGAAATATTACCCTAATATCATTCGATTTTTTTTATTATAGTTATTTACATATCAACCGTATTCGGTACGATTTTCGATTTTTTTAATAGCATATTCCTTCATCCCTATGGAATGGTATCTTCCACATCGTAATTTATGTATTTATTTTAGTACAATTAATGAGTTTTTTTACTATCTAGTCATTTAGCTATTTTAACCATTCATCTTCACATTAATATCATGAATATCAATTTATTTTAATTTATATATTTTCGGATATTTACTGGAACCATGTACATATTATCACTGGACATTCATTTATTTGTGGACGACCTTATTCAGGAAATTTTTCCTCTTCGCTAAAAAAGACTGCCTTCTTCTACCGTCTTTTTTAGCGCATATCATATTACGCGCTATATATATATATATATATATATATATATTATTATTATTATTGTTATTACCCAGATTATATTAAATAATTAAAAAAATAATTTCATTCATTTGTGAATAAAACCTGAGAGTTTCATTAAAATCCGACAACTATTTGATTTTTGCAAGAATTTCTAAATTAATGTGTTTTTCACCGGAAAAAAAACTGAGTCGTAGAATATTACGCTTTCTATTGTAAACTCTCGTAATGATTTGGTTACCTGCTAACTAAAATCAAAAGATTTTTTTACCAAAATTTCAAACGTATTCTTTGTGCTCTGTCCTTTCACGAAGTAGGCGATCATGGCTCTCCACGTCTCCCTATCCCTGGTGGCTCTTAGCATGCCTTCTCCTGTTACACCATGCAATCCTCGTTCCATCATCCACCTGATTAGGTCCTTCAAATATGTTATCCGTTGCTTTCCCCCGTATCTTTTTCCCCTCTATCTGGCCTGTTAGTATCAGGTTCTCCAAGCCCTCTTTCCTCATTGCATGTCCCAGGAACTTCAGCTGTCTCTTCCTGATGCTCAGTATTAATTTCCTTTTCGTTTCCATCCTTTTTGGAAAAATTAACAGTGCTTGAAGAACATTTCAGTTGCCCTGTTCGTTTGTTACCCAGTAGCTTTCTAGCAAATCCAAATGGGTTTGCTATGAAAGCTGTTCTTTTCTGGCTCTCTCTTTTCTCCGTTTCCTGAGCCACACTGCTTTTCTGGTGGATTTAAGTTTATTCCACACGATGTCGCGAAGCTCCGCGAGTGCCAGACGTTCCTCTTCACTGGCTTTTCGAAATTGTTTCCGAAGGGTTTTTAATTTCTGTCTTAACTCCTTCATTTTTTCTGTCCGACGATTATTCTTTTTTTATTTCTCTTTCACCCTCTTCTACGCAACCGAATCTGCCCGTGGCGTAATTATTTATGGTAGTCGTCATAGCTTTTAGACGTCTGTCTGCATTTCCTGATGATGTTGCGTCTAGAATCTTACAGACGTCTTGATCGAATTCAAGCCATAAATTTGTCTCACTCGCCTTGGGCCATTTAATCTTCTTTGACTTGTTTGGTTTCGGCAGGCCAGGTGCGTGAAGGGACTGGGCTCTGTGGTGTGACTCCGGGCCTGGCTCCTCCTGCGTCTTACTAGGTAAATTACCTGTGCGGTGCACCTGGCTTTGTTGTACCAAACATTTCATACGGGTCTGGTGGATCTTTAGACCACGTTCATTTTTGCATTCTTTACCGCAGATACATGTTGGTTTCATAGTCCTTTGGGCGTTAGCGCAAGTCGTTCTTGAAAAGTCTGTCCTATTGGGGATCACATCCTCCCCCCTCTCGGGATCCCCTGGGGGTATTTATCTGCAGTGATACTCGTAGCTGTTCTTCGGGGCTTCCTTATTGGAAGTTGCGAGTTGAGTTGCTAACACAACACGCTCCGTTTGCCGTCTTTCTGAACTGTCAGCTGACTCTCCAGCAGTCACCAAGACTATTCCTTGGTCGTCAACAGGTCTTTTCCCTGCCGTCACTGTTCAGTAAAAGGGGAAGAATTTGAAGAATACATCATTTAGATGCAGTTAGGACACATCAGTGATGTTACCCTGGTTCATTGACGGTTTCGGTCCTTTAAAAACATACCTTCTCCGCGGGTTGACCCAGCCAAGGTTGATCAGGCCCCGGCCTGTGTCCTAATCTCTATTTGCTACGTTATTGGAATGCAAAATGTTTTGGTTGCACTAAAGACGTGGAAAAATTTATTGAATAAGGTCGTCCACAAATAAATGAATGTCCAATGATAAATTAAAATAAGTATTTAAGAAATTCCTCCCCCTAGAGGAAAAAAAAAATTGTAAAATTATGTCACTTGTGATCGCCATACACTTATCTTATGGATCTGCCAGCGGAAAATGGCTAGAAAGTTGTGTTTAAGAAATAGTCGTATTCTAAATTTCTTGCTACAAATAATCAATACTTTTGTAAATCAAATTAATTTAACATTAAATTTGCTAGTTTTCCAAAAATAATGTGTCACAGATGTATTTTATTTTTGCAAGATTTTTAAATCCGAAAATTAACTTTTGTTTACAAAAGTGTCGATCGCTTCGCTTGAAAATAGCCGAAAAATTGAAAGATTAAAAGAAAAATTAAAAAAAAAAGGATTCTAATAAATATAATATCTATTTGAAATACAGAGTATTTTGCTTACTGAAAATTGTAAATTTAATCATTTAGCTTTCAATTAAAACTAAAATAAGTTTTAGGGTCTTTTTTATTTTTAAAAATTCAATTTAAAAGTTAGCTATCTAAAATGAGTGAAGGTACCTACTCTACATCATAAATAACACCACATCCATTCTGTTACATGTAAAATAACATTTATCTTCGAAAATGGTTAAAAGCATAGCCGAAAACACACGGTGGACAAAACAGTTGGACAATTTTTATATAATTTATGTCCTCAAAAGGAAATAAATCATAAAATCACATGAAAAATTACATAAAAAAACTTAACCATCACACTGTCATTTTAAGTGAAACCCGCATAAAAGAGATTGCTGCCCAGATATGCAAAAAACGTAAGATATTTACATTGTACTTGTTTGATATTGGCATCTGCAATTTGAATGTTGTGTAGTTTCTTTTAATCTTAAAGCCTTACTTACCATTTTTGTCTCTAACATACCGATTTTTAAATATTTTAAGTTGGAACTGCATGGCTAATATAATTACTTCGTGATAATGCTCTTCGTGTTATTTCTAAACTCCTGTCCCATATCTGACTAGGACAGGTCTCTGAGTGCTACTGATAACATAAAAACAGACCTACCTGCCACATGGCTGGGTTATCAGCAACTAACCCAGCTCCCCTATCAAACTGTAGGATTTAAAATAATTCATATTTTAAGAAATCATTAGTTTAGTATTTTTCATGATTTTTTTAGTGTATTTTATTGAAAATACTATTTTTCGCTCAGTTAAGTGCCATACGTGATAGACGCTTGGGCGATCAGGTCTCAAAAGAGACATGACTGACGGGGCAGAAGATTTTCTCGCAGGAGACTGCAATTACTTTCTGCGGTAGACTGGTTGCCAACCAAGGCTATAGAACCCAATTTATCCTGCTATTTAACCCATAGCTGGTTGAGAAGAAACGGATTAATAACTTTACCGAGGGTATTTATGCTTATGTGAATACAACGAATTCAACTGGAACTAAAATTTGTCTATGATTTCTTGTTCCGAGTAGTTATCCACTACACCACTTCTATGTGCCCTGTCTTTTCAGGACGTAGGCGATCATGGCTTTCCATGTCTCGCTATCCCTGATGGCTCTTAGCACGCTTTCTCCTGTTACACCATGCAACCCTCGTTCTGTCATCCACCTGATCAGGCCCTTCAAATATGTTATCCGTTGTTTTCCCCCGTATCCTTTCCCCCTCTATCTGCCCTGTTAGTGTCAGGTTCTCCAAGCCCCGCTTCCTCATTGCAGGTCCCAGGAACTTCAGCTGTCTCTTCCTGATGCTCAGTATTAATTTCCTTTTCGTTTCCATCCTTTCCAAAACCGCATCATTGCTCACATGCTTAATCCATGATATCTGCAGTATCCTTCTGTAGAACCACATTTCAATTGCTTTAAGTTTTTCCTTCATCTTTGATAATATGATCCAGTATTCACTGCCATATTGAATCTGATGGTCGCTTCTTATCGTGGTGGAGGGGCTTGCGGGATTCAATAAACGAGAGCGAGAGTTCTAAACTCCTAGTAGAACCACCCTTGGTGGCAAGGTCGAAACTAAACGCTAGCAACCGCAACAGGGGCTGAAGATTACAACAGACCTCAGCAGTTGTACTAGTGAGGGCGGCGCATGTTGGACATGCTATAGAGTCAGCGTAAGACCGTTTCAGTTTCACATGCACTCTGTATTCCATATGTGTCGAAAAGGAAGATGAGGAAATCAAGTGAATGGGTCACTTCCTGGCAAGTTGTGGTATAACAAACAAATTCACGCTACCGTCACTTTTTTCTAATCTGATTTTGTTTCACCTTCAAGTAAATCTTGCAAAGCCAAAGGACTATAGGGAATGAGTGACGGGAGCAGGTTATGGTGAAGCTGAGAGCTTCTATAGCTGAATTAGCACATTAGTGGCGAATTTAGCCATCAACGTTATCATAAAGGAAGCGATGAATTAAACTATTGAATACGAGGATAAAACCAACAATGACGAAGATATTTCAAGTGAACAGGTCTTATTATAAAGTTGAGGGTGGTTCGTATTAGAAAATCTTTGAAAGTGCCTAATAAAGGGCCTTCTTTGTCAGGATTCACCGAAACATTTCCTCATTGAGAAACCTAGACAATCAGTATTTGGGGGGAAGCTGATATTTTTAAGGGAAAATATTCCTAAATAAAAGTATTGTAAGGATTAAAATAAAAAAAAATAATGCAGATACGAGGTTGACTATGAAGGAGAAAGGCTAGAAATGTGAAACATTGCATGCATTAATTTATACACTTAATAGCTTCATTGTTTCGTTTTACACTACCGGCCATAATTATTAGGTCACCACAGTTGTTTTTTTTAAAGAAATGATGTATTTCATACTATTTTTAATATTTATTACCAAATGAAAATAGAATGGTTCTTTTATTATTATTATTATTACTTTGCGTCCTTGCCTTGTAAAATTTTGCAAAATGAACTCGTTCGAATCACCCTAACTTTATTCATTCTTTCATTGATGAAACTGCAATATAGGTAACCGATATCTATAAAAGTGACAAGGGTGGACATTGTGTAAGTATTTACATAGATAGATAGATAGATAGATAGATAGATAGAGATAGATAGATAGATAGATAGATAGATAGATAGATAGATAGATAGATACAGAGATAGATAGATAGATACATACATACATACACAGAGATAGATAGATAGATACATACACAGAGATAGATAGATAGATACATACATACATACATACATAGATAGATAGATACATACATACATACAGAGATAGATAGATACATACATACATACAGAGATAGATAGATACATACATACATACAGAGATAGATAGATACATACATACATACAGAGATAGATAGATACATACATACATACATACATAGATAGATACATACATACATAGACAGAGATAGATAGATACATACATACATACAGAGATAGATAGATACATACATACATACAGAGATAGATAGATACATACATACATACAGAGATAGATAGATACATACATACATACAGAGATAGATAGATACATACATACATACATACATAGATAGATACATACATACATACAGAGATAGATAGATACATACATATATACAGAGATAGATAGATACATACATACATACAGAGATAGATAGATACATACATACATACAGAGATAGATAGATACATACATACAGAGATAGATAGATACATACATAC
>JBBBDQ010002302.1:407500-410000 GCA_037127315.1 Ascarosepion bandense | reverse complement strand
TAGATAGATAGAGAGATACATAGAGAGATAGACAGATAGAGAGATACAGAGAGAGATAGATAGATAGATAGAGAGATACAGAGAGAGATACAGAAATAGATAGATAGATAGATAGATAGATACAGAGATAGATAGATAGATACAGAGATAGATAGATAGATACAGAGATAGATAGATAGATAGATAGATACAGAGATACAGAGATAGATAGATAGATAGATACAGAGATACAGAGATAGATAGATAGATAGATACAGAGATAGATAGATAGATAGATAGATAGATAGATAGATACAGAGATAGATAGATAGATAGATAGATACATACAGAGATAGATAGATAGATACATACATACAGAGATAGATAGATAGATACATACATACAGAGATAGATAGATAGATACATACATACAGAGATAGATAGATACATACATACAGAGATAGATAGATAGATACATACATACATACAGAGATAGATAGATAGATACATACAGAGATAGATAGATAGATACATACATACAGAGATACATAGATATAGAGATAGATAGATAGAGAGATAGATAGATACAGAGATAGACAGATAGATACAGAGATAGATAGATAGATACAGAGATAGATAGATAGATACAGAGATAGATAGATAGATACATACAGAGATAGATAGATAGATACATACAGAGATAGATAGATAGATACAGAGATAGATAGATAGATACATACAGAGATAGATAGATAGATACAGAGATAGATAGATAGATACAGAGATCGATAGATAGAAACAGAGATCGATAGATAGAAACAGAGATAGATAGATAGAAACAGAGATAGATAGATACACACAGAGATAGATAGATACACACAGAGATAGATAGATACACACAGAGATAGATAGATACACACAGAGATAGATAGATACACACAGAGATAGAGAGATAGATAGATACAGAGATAGAGAGATAGATAGATACAGAGATAGAGAGATAGATAGATACAGAGATAGATAGATACAGAGATAGATACAGAGATAGATAGATAGATACAGAGATAGATACAGAGATAGATACAGAGATAGATAGATACAGAGATAGATAGATACAGAGATAGATAGAGAGATGGATAGATACAGAGATAGATAGAGAGATGGATAGATACAGAGATAGATAGAGAGATAGATAGATACAGAGATAGATAGAGAGATAGATAGATAGAGAGATAGATAGATAGATAGATAGATAGAGAGATAGACAGATACAGAGATAGATAGATAGATAGATAGATAGATAGATACAGAGATAGATAGATACATACAGAGATAGATAGATACATACATACAGAGATAGATAGATAGATACAGAGATAGATAGATACATACAGAGATAGATAGATAGATAGATACAGAGATAGATAGATAGATAGATACAGAGATAGATAGATAGAGATAGAGAGATAGATAGAGAGATACAGAGATAGAGATATACAGAGATACAGAGATACAGAGATACAGAGATACAGAGATAGATACAGAGATACAGAGATAGATACAGAGATACAGAGATAGATACAGAGATAGATAGATACAGAGATACAGAGATAGATAGATACAGAGATACAGAGATAGATAGATAGATACAGAGATAGATAGATACAGAGATAGATAGATACAGAGATAGATAGATACAGAGATAGATAGATACAGAGATAGATAGATACAGAGATAGATAGATACAGATATAGATAGAGAGATAGATAGATAGATAGAGAGATACAGAGATAGATAGATAGATAGAGAGATAGAGAGAGAGATAGATAGATACAGAGATAGATAGATAGATACAGAGATAGATAGATAGATACAGAGATAGATACAGAGATAGATAGAGAGATAGATACAGAGATAGATAGAGAGATAGATACAGAGATACAGAGATAGATATAGAGATAGACACAGAGATAGATAGATAGATAGATAGATACAGAGATAGATAGATAGATACAGAGATAGATAGATAGATAGATAGATAGATAGATAGATAGATAGATAGATAGATAGATAGATAGATAGATAGATAGATACAGAGATAGATAGATAGATAGATAGATACAGACATAGATAGATAGATAGATAGATAGATACAGAGATAGATAGATAGATAGATAGATAGATAGATAGATAGAAATAGATAGATAGATAGATAGATAGATAGATAGATACAGAAATAGATAGATACAGAAACAGATAGATAGATAGAAATAGATAGATAGATACAGAAATAGATAGATAGATAGATAGATACATAGAAATAGATAGATAGATAGATAGATAGATAGATAGATAGATAGATAGATAGATAGATAGATAGATAGATAGATAGATAGATAGATAGATAGATAGATAGATAGATAGATAGATAGATAGATAGATAGATAGATACAGAAATAGATAGATAGATAGATAGAAATAGATAGATAGATAGATACAGAAATAGATAGATAGATAGATA
>JBBBDQ010002302.1:342500-397500 GCA_037127315.1 Ascarosepion bandense | reverse complement strand
ACAGAGATAGATAGATAGATACAGAGATAGATAGATACATACAGAGATAGATACAGCGATAGATAGATAGATAGATAGATAGATAGATAGATAGATAGATAGATAGATAGATAGATAGATAGATACAGAGATAGATAGATAGATAGATACAGAGATAGATAGATAGATAGATAGATAGATACAGAGATAGATAGATAGATAGATAGATACAGAGATAGATAGATAGATAGATACAGAGATAGATAGATAGATAGATACAGAGATAGATAGATAGATAGATAGATAGATAGAGATAGATAGATAGATAGATAGATACAGAGATAGATAGATAGATAGATAGATACAGAGATAGATAGATAGATAGATAGATACAAGGATAGATAGATAGATAGATAGATAGATAGATACAGAGATAGATAGATAGATAGATACAGAGATAGATAGATAGATAGATACAGAGATAGATAGATAGATAGATAGATAGATAGATAGATAGATAGATACAGAGATAGATACAGAGATAGATACAGAGATAGATAGATAGATACAGAGATAGATAGATAGATAGATAGATACAGAGATAGATAGATAGATAGATAGATACAGAGATAGATAGATAGATAGATAGATAGATACAGAGATAGATAGATAGATAGATAGATACAGAGATAGATAGATAGATAGATAGATATAGAGATAGATAGATAGATAGATACAGGGAGATAGATAGATAGATAGATAGATAGATATAGAGATAGATAGATAGATATAGAGATAGATAGATAGATAGATACAGAGATAGATAGATAGATAGATACATAGATAGATAGATAGATACAGAGATAGATAGATAGATAGATACAGAGATAGATAGATAGATAGATACACAGAGATAGATAGATAGATAGATACAGAGATAGATAGATAGATAGATAGATAGATACAGAGATAGATAGATAGATAGATACAGAGATAGATAGATAGATAGATACAGAGATAGATAGATAGATAGATACAGAGATAGATACAGAGATAGATAGATAGATAGATACAGAGATAGATAGATAGATAGATACAGAGATAGATAGATAGATAGATACAGAGATAGATAGATAGATAGATAGATAGATAGATAGATAGATACAGAGATAGATTGATACAGAGATAGATACAGTGATAGATAGATAGATAGATAGATACAGAGATAGATAGATGATAGATAGATAGATAGATAGATACAGTGATAGATAGATAGATAGATAGATACAGTGATAGATAGATAGATAGATAGATACAGTGATAGATAGATAGATAGATACAGTGATAGATAGATAGATAGATAGATACAGTGATAGATAGATAGATAGATAGATACAGTGATAGATAGATAGATAGATAGATAGATACAGTGATAGATAGATAGATAGATAGATAGATACAGTGATAGATAGATAGATAGATACAGTGATAGATAGATAGATAGATACAGTGATAGATAGATAGATAGATAGATACAGTGATAGATAGATAGATAGATAGATACAGTGATAGATAGATAGATAGATAGATACAGTGATAGATAGATAGATAGATAGATACAGTGATAGATAGATAGATAGATAGATACAGAGATAGATAGATAGATAGATAGGTAGATAGATAGATACAGAGAGAGAGAGAGAGAGATATAGAGAGATAGATAGAGAGAGAGAGATAGAGAGAGAGAGATAGAGAGAGAGATAGAGAGATAGGACTTAGCGTCTGCATTTTGCGATCTAGCTCGACGGGGGTTGCGCTCAAATGTAGATCAAATTTTAGAACGCTAACGACACCTTGAAATTTTTCAGAAAACCAAAATTGTGGGTAGAAAAATATATATTATCACCCCACAAAGTCAGGGATCAGTTTATGAATTGATTATTAATATAGAATCGATCACCCTACGTTATATTATCTATATTTATATATGTCGCCCCTCCCCCTCTAATCCACTAGAGACATTCTACATTGTTATCTATAAAAGTGACGAGGGTGGATGTTGTGTAAGTATTTGCTATGTAAATTCATCATGGTTTTTTTGTTTTTATTCTTATACCTTAAACTACCCGAGGGAGACCGGGATAATTCTACTATAAAATGTATTATTGGTCATTTTGCTTTAAAATATATTATTGGTAATCTATATCTATAAAAGTAACGAGGGTGGGCGTTAAGTATTTGTTATGTAAATTCATCATGTGTTTTTATTCTTATTTCTTAAACTACCCGAGTGAAACTGGGCTAAACTGCTAGTTCTCTTATCTACACTACCGGCCATAACTATTAGGCCACCCCAGTTTTGTTTTTTAAGAAATTATGTATTTGTTACTATTTTTAGTATTTATTGCCAAATCAAAATAGAATGGTTCTTTTGCTATTATTACTTTGCAAAATTTTACAAGGCAAGGAAGCAAAGATGAAATCGTCCGAATCCCCCTAAATTTTCTTCATTCTTTCATTGATGAAACTGCAATATAATTATTAAATATTTATAAATTCATTTGATGCACATGTTATTGAGCAATATTAAGATTAGAAACATTCTATTTTAATTTTTATTCACTTGACGCAAATGTTTTTGTGCAATATTAACAAAAAAGAACCATATTTTCATTTTGAATTATTCACTTGGCAATAAATACTAAAAATCAGTATGAAATACATTTTTTTAAAACACTTGGGGTGGCCTAATAATTATGACCGGAAGTCGACATAAACTCAAAGCTGACTGTTCAAAGTAGACTTCAAAAGTGACTAGTAGCGACTTCTCACGAAAACAGGCAAGATTTTGCATTGTCGTGTTTTCAGGTATTTATTTTTTTAATCGTGTCGCTCCAAGCAAGGCATTTTACTACCACTGTTGAGCAGGGGGTTACATAGGAGGCAAATTACGAGAAAGAGTGACAGGTTATAGACGATGTGAATACTGATGAGAGTGGAGTAGACGAAGAAAAGAGCGAGAGAGTGAGAGAAGATGCAAGTTAGTGAGATAGGAGATGACTATTGACTTCACATTTGAATTCTTGAAGATTGTAGCTGTCGGGAAAGCAAGTAAACAGAAAGGAATTCCACAGGCGGGAAGTGCAAGATAAGTTGCTGGAGTAGAATTTGCATTTACAATTTATTGGTTTCACAAAAGGGTGGAACCTAATTGCTAATCTTGTAGCTCAAGTAAATTGGGTGGGGTACCAGTGAGCCAAGTTTATCTGAGCAGAAGCCATGAAAGTATTTGTAGAAGAGCCACAGGGAAGCCACATTGCACTGGTGAGAAAGTGACTGCATTTGAGTTGCTAAGTCGGGATCAATTAGATTGCAGATTCTCCGATTAATTTTGTCAAGGACTAATAGGTGGACAGCAGGAGCACCCGACCAGATATGGCAGCAGTACTCAATGCACGGGCAGATGGTAGATTTGTGTATGTGCAAGATGTTTTCAGACCGAAAACTTCCTGGCCCTGCACGGAGTGTGGCTATGAACTAATTGGTCACCCTCTCTATTGTCCCGATGTGACGGCTTTTGTTCTGACGAGCTTATTCTTTGGTGTCTAGCCCAGATGAATTACCCGTACAACTAGATTGGCAATTAGGTCCCACCTTTCTACAGTTAAAAATGGTCAAATGTAATCACAAATTCTACTCTATCAGGTTCTTTCCTCGCATTTTCCGCCTGTGGAATTCCCTTCTCCATGCTTACTTCCCGGATGGCTACAATCTCTAAAAGTTTAAATGCAATGACAATTGCCATCTTCTATTCCCGTGACTCCCTCTTCTATCTTACCCTTTCTACAATATCACCTATACTGTTTTCTTTTCCGTCTTCCCTCTCCTCTCATTGTAACCCCTGCACACCAGTGGCAGTACAGCCTTGTTTGCAGTGAAACAGTTATACAGAGTGTCCATAAAGTCAGTGTGCATTTTTAAAAATTTATAACTTTATTTGTATTTTTTTTTAATCATTTCACCCCGAGCAAGGCAGAAACGCCACTGATGTGCAGGGGGTTACATAAATGTAAAAAGATTAATTAGAAAAGAGTGAGGAGTACAAGCTAGTTAGAAAGGAACAATAGAAAGCTGAGAAAGAAGGTGCGATGACAGATACATAGGTGGTTATAAAGGGGAGGGGAGAGAGCTAGAGGCCAGTGGTTAGTAGATGAGTATTGACTTTGCATTTAAATTTCTGGAGGTTGTAGCCGTCAGGAAAGCAAGAATACGGGAGTGAGTTCCACAGGCGGGAAGTGCGAGAGAGGAAGCTGCAGGAGTAGAATTGTCGTCTGCATTTGGCTAACCTGACTGTGAACGGGTGGGACCCAGTTGCCAGTCTGGTTGCACGGGTAAACACCTGTTGAGGAGGCATCAGTGACTTAAGCTCATTCGAGCAGAAGCCATGAAAGTATTTATAGAAGAGACAGAGGGAGGCCACATTTCGACGATGGGAAAGTGGCTGCAGTCGAGTCGCCAGATCAGTACCTATCACATTACAGACTCTACAGACTCTCCTTTGGAGCTTGTCAAGAACACTGAGGAGAACGGCAGGGGCACCTGACCATAAATGGCAGCAGTACTCCATGCACGGACGGATGGTTGACTTATATTCGTGATAGAAATAATCTGTAAAACATATTATAAAGTTTAAGGTTTCAACAAAATGGTGCTCCTTGTCACTTTGCTCTGCGTGTTAGGAAATTCCTGATTTAAAAACTTTCTAACAAATGGATCAGAAGGGGTGGACCATTTTATTGGCCTCCACTAGATTTTTTTTATGGGGACATGTGAAAACAATTGTGTATGAAACCAGACCAAGTTCATTAGTAAATTTGAAAGCTAAAATAACTAATGTGATTTCAGGCATTACTGTAAAATCAGTCGCCAAATATTTTCCGTGAACTGTAAAATCGTATTACCCTTTGTATTGCTAACGATAGAGGACATGTGGAAACTTAAATAAATTTTCAAGAAAACCTTAAAAAATATAGATTTACTTCTTTCTAATCCTTTTTACAAATTATTTCTATCGCAAATACAAATAAAGACATCCACCATCAAAGATGATTTTATTTTGTGTTGAGATAAAACATTGCTATGCAATAACAGTCACCGAATAGCAGATGCAGTTCGTAAATTTGTAATGCGGTTCTAGGACGTCACACCGCGTCAAAGACCGAAATGTTAACAGAACCATATGTTTAAATGCAATGCAATGCGTTGTGACTAGATTGAAATGTTATTAAGTGTGGTTGTTTTGATTTAATGTCGATGGCCTCCAATATCTGAAGTTTCTTTTTACTTCAGATATTGGAGGCCATCTACATTAGATCAAAGCAATCCACACTCAATAAAATCACATTTGAATCTAGTCACAACACATTACATTACATTTGGACATATGATTCTGTTAACATTTCGGCCTCTCACGCATTGTGACGTCATAGAACCGCATTACAAATTTACGAACTGCGTCTGCTATTCGGTAACTGTTATGGTCGCATAGCAATGGTTTATGTCAACACAAGACAATAAAATCTTTGATGGTGGACGTCTTTATGCTAACGTCTCTGTAACCTCTCTGAAGGTGACTCATGTGAGCCGAAAGCTTAGAACCATCAAAATAAAAAAGTATTAAAATGTTAAATATTTGTCTTTATTTTCACCTAAAATTAAAGCCAAAATACGATGTTTAGAACGGCTCATGATTAAGCATAATATACATTCATTGTCTGTTATATTTAAAAACATATGTTTAGAAAATTATCTGCTGCCTCGATACACTAAATATATATGACACAAAATGACAAACCCGTACAGACAGAGAGGATAATAAAAAAAACTAATATAGAATATTAAATAGATAAAAATAGGGAGCTCAATGGATATTATCCAGAGCAATATGAAATATAGAGAAGAAAACTCGACACATAATTAAACGGTTATAAATCCAGAATTTATATATTGATACACACACGTTTAATGCAAAGAATTAGTCATTTTAATTGAGCAAATTCACGCCGACTTCGAATTTTTACGAGGACACCATTGTGATGTCACTCATCAGGGCCGGGATTTCGATCTGCTATCACCCCTCTAACTATTCCGATACCAAGAACTTTATGATGAAAAACCTGCTTGTCATAATATCTTTTATCAGTAAAACTACTGTAAAAAAAAAATCAATCTTGGCACTCAATATCACAACTCAACCCGCGCGTGTGATAAGCTCATTGTCGAGTTCTGAACTATCACATTTCAATATTTTCCGACTGATTCTTTCAGTGACACTCAACGTTTTACAGACGTTCCTTTCTTGAATTTATTTAGGAATTCCACCTTTTCAAATATAGATAAAGATTTATGCTTACACTTTTTACCTCTAGCAGCATCATCTGCATATCATGCTTTTTTGTGTGGTACCCTGAATGAGTAAATATGCAGTTCTGTGAGAAATCAAGAAGACCGTATCGCCCAAACACTCTGCTGCTGAAGGAAGCTGTAAACATCTTGTGGCGTTGCCTTCGCAATCGTTGAACAAACTTATAGCGGCTGTATCTAAATCTATCTAATCTAAACTTATTTATAAATGGAACTTTGTGTGAGTGTGTGTGTGTGTGTGTGTGTGTGTGTGTGTGTGTGTGTGTGACCTATAGAACCCAAAACGGCTGAACTGATTTTCTTGAAAATTTACACAGTTGTACTATGAGCGTCTGCGGGTGTTCTTAACTAGGTTTCGTATCGAGGTACCCCCGATAAATATCGAAAATCGATGATCGAAAAAATCGGGTTATAGAAGGAGTGGTCCGATTTTAATCAAATTTGATACACTCATAGACAAAGACATAAGAAACGATAGTCAGAAGTTTCAAGGTTGCAGTTCTTACAATAGTGCAGAAAATCGATAATATATATATATATATATATATATATATATATATATATAAGGCAAGATGTTTGTGTGTGTGTCTGTGTATCTGCTTGTATGTCTGTATTTTTCTAAGCCCTTTTATTTTAGTTTTTGCTTCGGGTTTGGCTCTAAGTAGGTATAATTGTAGTTCTTAGTCTCAGCCATGATACCATTTACTCAGAGGACTTATTTCGCCTTCAAAATTTAGTTTACGACGAAAAACTTATTTAATCTCGATACTAGGAAATTAAAATTTGACGTACATGCATTCACTTTCTTTCAGTCTACGGCTTCGCTTTAACTTGAAACAACTATTGCTTTTTAGTCTTTCGTGCCAACGTCCAAAGAGTCTGAGCTCCAGGACCATAGATTAGTTTTAAAGCTTTCATTACACCCGAGCAACTCCGGGCTATACTGCTAGTTTCTCTATATTTCTGAGATGAGGTAGTATTTAAAGTATTTACATTATTTGGACCTCATCTTTGTTGCAATTTGTACGATGTTTCGGCTGTTGTATGCTCCAGCCGTCTTCAAGTGCTAGGAATTTCGAACCGAACACTATTACGATTACTGGGATATGTGGACTCCATTCCTTGCGTAGTATACCCTCTTTTGGTAGTCATGAGTCGTCTACCTCTAACCCTTTAAGTTATTTGTTCTCTACTGCTGTAAGAGTTCTCATGACTACCAAAAGAGGCACTACTACGCAAGGAATGAAGTTCGTATGCACCAGTGATTATAATAAAGGATTCGCTTCGAAATTCCTAGCACCTGAAGAAGGCCGGTGCGTACAACGACCGAAACGTCGTACAAATGGCAACAAAGATGAGAACAATAGTCCGAATAATGTAAATACTACCTGATCTCAGATAAAAAGAAACAAAAACGGACGGTGAGAGTTGTCAAACCACGGACTAAAGAGGTCAGGCTGAGTTTTCAAAGGCAAGCGTCAAATAAAGCACTCAGTTTGAACATAACTGGACTGTTCACTACTTGTTCCAATAATACCGATAAAATGTTGATAACATTTCAAATAAAGAAATCAAGTTTAAAATGAATAATTGGGTGGGAGTTACTTCATTAGTCAGAAGGTAGAAATATTTCCCATAATTTAGGATCAATAGACATAAAATATAACAGCAGACCAAGAAAATGGGTCAAAGAAAAAAATAAAAAAATAAAATAAATGAAATAAGTAATTAAATAACAAAAAAATTATAAAAAATTAAAAATATAAAACAAATTGATTTCGAGTTGAGCTAATTAAAAAACTTCGGGTTTCTATCTCCGAAAGCGGATCAATACAAGACTTTGCAACAAGTCGTAGTCAGTCAACACAAAATTATAACAATGCAGCATATTTCTCAAGAATTACCACATTTCCTTATTGTATTTTGGATACCGTTCTTACTACGCTGTAACTTTGCACGAAAACAGTAACTACATCTTTATACAGAAGTAATGACGGACCAATTATTCAGTCTCATACCAAACTTGAGAACGAAAAGATTCGCCAGTGTGCATTTTTTAAAAAAATTTAGCTAGAAATAGATGGAGTGAAACTAATAGAATCAAATTCTTCAAGTGTAGAGTGACACGAAAGGACTAAAAATAAACTGCAAGAAAACCGAATGCATGGTCGTCAGTAAAAAGGGCAGCCCAATATGCCAATTACAAGTCGGGGATACTAAAATCAAGCAGGTACAAAAATCTAAATACCTGGGAAGTGTTATAACAAAAGACGGAAAGTGCGACACAGAGGCCCGAAGGCGAATTGGTATGGCGAAGGAAGCATTCCAGAAGTTAAGTAATGTATTAAGAAACAGGACAATTTCACTAGAAACAAAGAGAGTACTGGATTGCTATGTGATGTTGGTTCTTGAATATGGCAGTGAATGCTGGACAATAACATCGAAGATGAAGGAAAAATTTGAAGCAACTGAAATGTGGTTCTACAAAAGGATGCTGCGAATATCATGGATTGAGCATGTGAGCAATGATGAGGTTTTGGAAATGATGGAAACGATTGTTTGTTTGTTTTTTAATCTTAGCGACCTATCAATCCTTATGGGATCATTTAAAGGGCATAACCAATGATTTTGGGTAAGGTTATTTATTTTTACAACATTTTTCTTTTCACGATTCATTGGGATTTGTTTTTAAGAGCAGGGTCCCCAAGTCCTACCCTTGTTATTTAACCCATAACTGGAGGGAATGGACGGATTAATACCTTTCCCAAGGGTACCAGTGCTTAAGTGAATGCAGGGTATTCAACTGGAATTCGAACTCGGCTCACCGATTTCTCTTTCCGAGCCGATCTCCACTGCACCACAACGCACATCCGTCACTATACGCTTACAGCACCTGGTATTCCAAAGCGGTCACCCATCTAAATACTGACCAGGCTCAACGTTGCTTAACTTCGGTGATCGAGCGAGAACCGGTGTATTCAATGTGATAGGCCGTAAGCCTGATGGAAACGAAAAGGAAATTAATACTGAGCATCAGAAAGAGACAGATGAAGTTCCTGGGAGATGCAATGAGGAAAGAGGGTTTGGAGAACTTGATACTAACAGGCCAGATAGAGGGAAAAAGAGACAGGGGAAAGCAGTGGATAACATATTTGAAAGACATAATCAGGTGGATGATGGAACGAGGGTTGCATGGTGTAACAGGAGAAGAGCCACCAGAGATAGGGAGACGTGGAAAGCCATGATCATCTACGTCCTGAAGGGACAGGGCACATAAAAGAAGTAGCTTATCCGCGTTCATGTGGGTGACACATTATTTTCAACCCTAACACTATCTTTTCTCACAGGCGAAATATCGCAAGCCTCTTGCTGTTTTATCGCTATTTCCATGGAAAGTTTTCAGACGAATTACATTCCTTCGTTTCACCAAGTCTAACCATAACTGCTAAGACCCTCCATGCCACACACACTGACGCAAGCCACCCGCAATCCCTTCGTTCGTATCCCATTGGTGAGTAGTAAGTTCTGCTTGAGCAGCTTCTTTCCGTAAACCGTTGCTCTGTGGAACACGCTTCCAAGAGGATATTTCCCGATCACTACAATCGTGTTCTCTTCGAGTCTAGGGTTAACCATTCATTTTCCCGCCGCGTAAGTTGCGCTCCTTTAAACTGTAAGCCTTTACCTCGAGTGGCCCATCTATCTCGATTTGTTCATATTTACCTATCAATGTTGGGTTAACTGTTATCTTCCATACATATCCGTATAAGCTGCATCTCTTACTCTGTAACCCGCTACCTCGAGTGGCTCCCGACAGTATACGAGGGTGGTGAATATATATAATCTTCCACCGCTGCCACTTCGTTTAGATGTGCGTTGTGGTGCAGTGGATATCGACTCGGAACGAGAGATCGGGGTGCCGAGTTCGAATTCCAGCTGAATCCCTTGTATTCACTTACGCACATATACCCTTGAGAAAGGTATTAATCTGTCACCTCCCTTCAGTTATGGGTTAAATAACAGGGCAGATTGGGTTCTATTGCCTTTGTTGGCAACCAGTCTACTGCAGAAAGCAATGGTAACATACTGCAGGATAATCTTCTGCCCAGTCAAAAGAAAGAGACATGATCGTCCAAAGCGTGTATCACGTATGACACTATACTGACTGATATGTACATGGTGGTCCAAAAGTAGGTGAGATATAGGTGGAAGAGGTTTGTGTATCGGTTATATTATTAATCTGGTGTTCATTGTTTCCAAAAATGGGGGTCCCTCCACAATATTCAAGAGCAGTCCATAAGTATCTTGAAACATTTTCTGAGAAATGGATTAGCTAAAGAAGTTCAGTTGATTGGTCGACATATTCACCTGACATGGCCCCCAACGGATTTCTTCTTTTGGGGGATAACTCGTGAGGGGGGAGTAGACCTCAAAGCCGTGTAAATTGTGATGGACAACAGTTTGAACACCTGCGTTGATAAAACTAAATTTAAGTGCTTTTGTACTATTGCACACAATAACATTTAATTTTCAGTGTAATAACTGTATTAATAAATATAATCGTATATGTAATCTCAAAATAATTATAATTTACTGTCCACTTAATTTTGGACCACGATACACACGACCGGCCATAATTATTAGGCCACCTCAGTTTTTTTAAAGAAACTAATGTATTTCATACTAGTTTTAGTATTTATTACCAAGTGGATAACTCTAAATGATAACAGAATGGTTCTTTTGTTAATACGGCACAATAACATGTGCATCAAATGAACTGTTCTTGTATCCAGTTTTTGTGCTCTCTCGCCCATGCTAGTCTCTTATTAGCTGGCCGAAGTAAAGGCTTCCTGGCTGCCTTGTAAAATTTTGCAAAGTAATAATAACAAAAGAACCATTCTATTTTCATTTAGAATTATCAACTTGGCAATAAATACTAAAAATAGTATGAAATACATCATTTTTTTAAAACTGGGGTCGCCTAATAATTATGGCCGGTAGTGTGTGTATATATATATATATATATATATATATATATATATATATATAGATTGATAATAACTATACTCGTGCCGAAAAACCTTCCACGTATCTACGAAGAAGGAAACAAATGGTTTTAAAAAAGAAAGAGCTAAGTATATTAACATCAGTCAAAAGAGCTCAGACCGAGTCAGCACGTAGCCCAAAGAAAAAACCCCGACACGAGCAATCAACTAACAAAAAAAGCGCTCAATACTTGGGTAGAACAGAATAAGTGAATAATACCTAGACAGCAAGACAACCTACCTAGGTTTCACCTAAACGGATCAGAGAAACTGTGAGAAATATTCGCACATAACTCAGTGCTTAGGCAGTGGAAGGAAACAGTCAGACAAACAAGACATACCTGATAAAGTAAAACAATTTATTGTCTTGCAAAACTGATTTTTGCGGCTACTTCGTAGCCAGGTATAGTCCTTCTCGCTGCGTAGCTTGTTAGTTCCTTCGTCTGAGAAGGGTATGGAAAAACACGAGGAACGGCGGTCCGCGACGTACAGGAAATTCTGGGGTCAGCTTCTTCTGCAGTTCCATTCGGTCGAAAGTCGATAGTTCTTAGAGAATTTTTCTCTCAGATGGATAGGCATTGCCCAAAGGGTTACCTTATAAGAAAGGAAGGATGTCGAGATATTTTCTCTGTTAAGGTTAAGGCTGTTAGCCCAATGGGTCTCCAATACTATGGAGAGATGGTCTCGATATAGCGAGACATGAGGGTGCCAATTGTTGGCCCCGCTGGTTGAATCTCGGCACGTAGATCTCCGAAGCTGTCCGTGCCAACTGAGCAAGCAAGTCTGTCCCAAAAAAAAGGTAAAAAAGGCGCGAGCCTCTTCCTGGCGTAAAGGCCCGCCTCAAGTCCAAGACGAGGTTCGGGTCTTCGGCCAATCAGGAGACCCGTTATATCTGTAAATTTCCAACACACTGCCAAAGGAGCAACGAAAAAGTAATGGTTATCCATTACTTTTTTTTTTTTTTTTTTAGAATAGGATAATCGTATTAATTATCAGTTACTCGAAAGTAATTATTTTATTTATTTTCTTATCAAGGGGAATTGAACGTGCTTCTGTCTGCCACTATAATAAATTTATAACTAAAGAACCTGATTCTACCTAGATCATTAATATTGATAAACAGATTGCAGTCCCTACGAGACTAGTAAGATGTTTTTTCCGAACAATTTGGACAAATCCACTCTCCCAAAGTATCCTGCTGGACCACTCCTACACAGTCAAAGTGGTACCAATTGTCGCAGGCATCACAACACACCATGGGGGAAGATCCATCGTTTGCAACGGAACAAGAAGGACAGAAGAAAGGACCGCCCTCTTCCTGAAATGTTGCTGGGCACGACGCAGAAACTCCCTTTAATTCCAGGGGAAATAAATGTTTTAAGGAATGAACCTGTTCGCATCCGTCCCTCAACACACAGGCCGAGCGAACTTTACCATCATTCCCGGAAATGAGTCTAAGCACCTTACCTAGACTCCAAAAGGGTCTAGTCTTATTAGGAGATTTGATTAACACAATTTCTCCAACTGACACCTTTAGAGGGCAATCTCCCTTTAAATTCGTATCCCTCTCTCTCAGGGACAACAGATAATCATTGTGCCACATCTTCCTAAATTTTTCGACACATTTATGTCTTAACTCCAAGGACTGCACCAGTTTTATTCTACTAGGGGGATCGGGGCACAAATCTTCCGATCCATAGTTACTAATCAACAAACGTGGATTGTAGCCGGTTTGCAGAAAGTGATTGGGGGTTAAAATGTCTACCTCAAAGTTAATCTTAGTGGGCGCAAGTCTGATCGTATCTTGTCGAGGGGAATAATGATACCCCAGTACCTTTTCATAGGAGGGAAGGGGGGAGGTAATCGATCCATCCTCTGACATTTTATTTTGTAAATCCGCACAGTTGGAGTTACAGGATTGAAGATCGAATCCTGCGTCCTTCAACCTGTTACGAACAGTACTATACACAGAAAGGAGAGATTTGGAATCGCAACTAGTGGTGACCAAATTGTCAACATAAAAATTGTTGGAGATTACTGCAGAGGATATATCAGAATCATATCTCTCCACGTGAAATTTAAGGATGCAACCCAGAATAAAGGGACTTGCATTAAAGCCAAAAATGATGGAGTTGTACCTGTAGGTATACAGTTTGTCATTTACCTTGAGTAAAAAACAAAACCTATTTTTGTCCTGAACAGTTCTCAGGCGAATTTGGAGGAAGGCCTTACGAAGGTCTCCTAAAAGAACATAGTCGTTCTTTCTAAAAATCAACAACAAGTCCAGTAGCTGTGCTGTTAAGTTAACTCCAGCGTATGCTGCATCGTTAATTGAAACACCCCCCCCCCCGCCGTTTCAACGAACAATTAAAGACGGGGCGGATTTTCGTAGTGACCCCAAGACCCTCTTTAATAACGGGCCGGTGAGGAATCCAACAATAGTTCTTAAAGTCCCCAGGAGGAACAGAAAACGGTTCGACAATACCGCAATCCTCGTATTCTCTAAAAACTCGCAAATACTCGTCATAGAGTCCCTTCTTCTCCAAGGATTCTGCCACCCTATGCATTATTTTTAGGGAATGCACATAATTAGAGTCCACCCGAGACAATTTATCTCGGTCCCAGGGCAGATCCACATAATATCTACCATTTTTCAAAACTATGGATTTCTTGAAGTCGTCAATTTTTTCTTCATCATAGGAAGATAAAGTTTCGCTCTCGTCGATTCCAATAGACTCGAGAGAGAGAAAATGTTCAATTCCGCGTTCAACAGAGGAATCCTCGAAAAATGGACCAAGTGGATCCGAATACGAATATACCGGACTTAAGGCACTGTCGATTAAGAACGACGAACATTTAGGCAAGGATTCAATAATTCGATTAAAGGGAGGGCACTCTTGCTTATCCTCCTTATAAAATACCGGCTTCAAAAAATGGTGCCCATAGCCGAAGGGAAGGGAATGATTTCGTCAGAAATTCTCCATGCAGTCCCATTCAGACATTCAACCAAATGCGAATCCTTCAACTGCTGGATTAAATCCAAACCGACAAGGCCTTGTAGATCTCTACCGTTCAAATCCTCATAGCCATTACCGAGACGAAATCCTGCCTCCTTTATATTAGAGGTAATCTCATCAAATCTCGGCACTTGAAACTTGAGGTTAAGGTTGTCCGCAAATAAGGCAGAGAAGGGAAAAGGTTTTTGAGACCCTAATCTAATGGAGACATTAAGTTCAAGAAGGTCCACCGACCTGGTTCCTATGAGGGTGTTAACCGGCATTATCACGGGTTTCGGTACTAATTTTTCCCGAGGACACAATTTTTTTAAAATAGCCCGAGAGAAAAACGATTTTTGACTTCCAGAGTCCAAGATACAGTGGAATGAGACGGGACGCCCTTCACCCTTCATGGACACTTTAATAACTGGAAATATACAATTTTCCAGGTCTGACAGTGTAGTCTTTCCCACAAAGGACTCTAAGGCCTTAGGGCACATAACCGTGTAATGGTTTTTTAGTCCACAAGTATGGCAGGGATAGGGAAACCCTCGGTTTCCCTTACATTCCTGGTCAGAGTGACCACCCAGGCATCTGGAACAGATTCGTAGGTCCTTAGCTCGACGAACCTTTGATTCGTGGTTAGGATATTTTGGGCAGTCCTTAACGGCATGGTCTGCTGAATCACACAATTTGCAAAACCTTCTGCCTTCCCTAACGCTAGTCCGGGTATTTGTGGGATCCGTACCCTTTTTGGGATTGGAATTTTTATGGCTCGACAAATTGGGTCGAGGCTCAGATGAAGAAGAAGCAGAAAATGGCGGCTTGAGCGGGCCACTTTCCCGCCTTTTATCAACTAAAGGCGCCGCTTGCAAAAATTCAATAATGTCGAAAAGGTTGGACATAATTGCTAAAAGGGAAGGATAACGCTCCTTCGTTCGCGACATTAATTCCCTTCGAACGCTAACTGGGAATTTTCGGAACAGAATATGGGCCACCATTGATCCAGAAGTGGAATTTTCCGAAAAAAAATCTGTTCCAAAGGACTTGTCCAACTCAGATAAGTCAAGCTTTACTTGTTCTACACAAGTTTTAAGCTCATCCAATTTGGTTATTTGCACCGGTAGTGGAATTATTTCCTCAAAAATACGGTCCTTAATAAGGGAAGGATTCAGGAATTTTTGCTTTAAGCTATCCAATGCAAATGTGTAGTTCTCGGGGGAAACATCCAAATTAGAAATTAAATCAAAGGCTTTCCCCTTCAACTTCGACTTGAGAATCAACATTTTGTCAGCATTTCCCAAGTTGGCTGTGCAGAATTCGAACCTTCTGAGAAATGTCCGAAATTCGAATTTATCGGCCGAAGGAGACCCGCAGAAGTTAGGGCACTCCAATTCCAATTTTAAATGTTGAAGAGAGGCAGGTTTTATATTTTTGCCGCTCTCTCGACTAGATTTTAGCTCAAATAATGTTTCCCTAATAGAGGAAGAAAAATTTTCGGAGTCATTACAAAATGACAACCGTTCCTCTTCGGGAGACTTTAAAATGATTTGGTCAAACAAATTATCCAAATCCCTCAGCCAACTCAGGATATCCTTCTCTCTTGCCTCAATGGTCGATAGAGAGGAATTACTATCCTTGAGCCAGCTTACCGTACATTGGATACGAAATTTCTTTGCTTCGATCTTATTAGTCAATTCCCTCAAGGCCGCCATTATGTCGCCCGAAAGGATACCAGGATAAGATACGACGCGAAGAGAGAAGAGAGGAATGGTTACTGCTCAGTCAGTCAAAGGGAGGTAACTTTCCCCTTCCCCCACCAATTGGCAAACGAAAACTAATAATTAGGGGGAGAAAAAAATTTTTTTTTTTTGTAGCAGACAGGAAGCAATTCAATATATATATAGCTGAAGAATAGCTAAAAAAAATCACACAAATAACTATTCTGGAAGGGAATTATTAATTTGCAATCAGTTATTTAAACGTTAAACCAAAATTTACAACAGATTTTATGCAATAAGGTTATAGAATGTAGCAAATTGTAGCTAAAACATCACATTTTTTTCAATAAAAGCTATAACTCAGCTTATTCCTTGCAATTAAAGCTATTTAAACGTTAAATTACATTCAGCAAGTTTTTTGCAATGAAAGCTATGACTTAGCTTAAAAAATCGCACAGTTTTTGCAATAAAAGCTATGTGAGAAATATTCGCACATAACTCAGTGCTTAGGCAGTGGAAGGAAACAGTCAGACAAACAAGACATACCTGATAAAGTAAAACAATTTATTGTCTTGCAAAACTGATTTTTGCGGCTACTTCGTAGCCAGGTATAGTCCTTCTCGCTGCGTAGCTTGTTAGTTCCTTCGTCTGAGAAGGGTATGGAAAAACACGAGGAACGGCGGTCCGCGACGTACAGGAAATTCTGGGGTCAGCTTCTTCTGCAGTTCCATTCGGTCGAAAGTCGATAGTTCTTAGAGAATTTTTCTCTCAGATGGATAGGCATTGCCCAAAGGGTTACCTTATAAGAAAGGAAGGATGTCGAGATATTTTCTCTGTTAAGGTTAAGGCTGTTAGCCCAATGGGTCTCCAATACTATGGAGAGATGGTCTCGATATAGCGAGACATGAGGGTGCCAATTGTTGGCCCCGCTGGTTGAATCTCGGCACGTAGATCTCCGAAGCTGTCCGTGCCAACTGAGCAAGCAAGTCTGTCCCAAAAAAAAGGTAAAAAAGGCGCGAGCCTCTTCCTGGCGTAAAGGCCCGCCTCAAGTCCAAGACGAGGTTCGGGTCTTCGGCCAATCAGGAGACCCGTTATATCTGTAAATTTCCAACAAAACCCTGCTTTCCCTGACGATCCGTTTAGGTGAAACCCTGCTTTCCCTGACGATCCGTTTAGGTGAAACCCTGCTTTCCCTGACGATCCGTTTAGGTGAAACCTTGCTTTCCCTGACGATCCGTTTAGGTTGTCTGGCTTTCTAGGCATTATTTTTATATAATACACACACGTGTGTCTCTCCCTACCTACACACTATTATTGCCATTCAATAAACTTTCTTTCATGTACTAGATTTTTGGATGAGTAAACATGTTTTGCGTTTTTATTGTCCTGCAACATGAGCATGCTCAGTCGCTCAGCTTTACACGATAAAGACTGCGCGCTTGTCTGTATCGTAGTTTGAATGAAAGCAGACGATCAAGGTCTGAACATTAAGAATTATTTCTATTTTTTCTTTTATACATTAAATAAAAATTGGAATCCCTTTCATGTTACGGAAATCGACGAATTTTAACGAAACTTGGTCATAAGCAACCGACAATTTGAAATGAATTGTTTGAACATTATTTTTTATCGATACTCGTATTTAAGTAGATATTCTGTTTTTAATGAAACAGTATTATATATTTATTTCTACCGGCCTGATTATTTACGATAAATTTTTATTACGAAAACGTGTGCCATTCGGCAGGATACGAACCTGCGACCCCTATCTATGGCACACATTTTCGCAATAAAAATTTATCGTAAATAATCAGGCCGGTAGAAATAAATATATAATACTGTTTCATTAAAAACAGAATATCTACTTAAATACGAGTATCGATAAAAAATAACGTTCAAACAATTCATTTCAAATCCCTTTCCTAGAGCAATCGTCTGAAATGTCTGGAAGGCCAATTTATTTGCGTATGTCGAGTGCATATTCGAACCTTACACTGGCTGAACGAGATATCCTCGCGTGTCATTTGAGTCGACGTTTCGACTTATTTGATGGACAATCACCGATAGTTAAGTGTTATTTATTAGTGGCACACTGTAAGATTGAACCTGCCTCTCAGTAGTAAGGATTCGGGGGAAACAGCTTGTTAGTCATTATGAAGAACCCAGGATACCTACTGCTAGTTTGTTTGAATAATAATAGTGTTTTGAATAATTAAAAATAGTATTTATTATTATTATTATTTTTGTGGAATGTTGCTCTAAAGTTTTGTTGACCTCTTGCCAGAGCTGAGTGTTCACTGTGAAGAGATTAAAATAAAAATTATGTCAAGCAAAGTGGCATTTAAAGAGTTCAAGTTTTATTGGTGACTCCTACTTTATGATCAATGCTTGATAAAAACTAATTTCTGAGAAGTTTTAAAGCTAATAAATGTCCTTCTCTTTAGGAAAAAATATTTTAAATAGTGGAATTGGATTGAAAATTCATATTCAAGGAAGCAAATTACTTCTGTAAAGAAAAAGAAATAGTGCGCCCAGAAAAAATATTTTTGTCTCAATTTTATTTCATATTACAATAGAATATGCACTCGAGATTACGAATAAAAAAAATATCAACATTTATAAAATAAGGAGGGTGCTATGTAAATTGATCTCTCTACAGAAGACCCAAAAAGTATGTGGCGATTTCTTAAAATGGATTTATATATGCACACATACTGAAATCCTTAATTCAGAATTCTTTCTATATGGAAGTAAATGCTGGAAGATCTTATCAAGAATAAAGGAGAGGCTTGAAGCAGCTGAGTTGTGGTTTTGCAGAAGGATGCTGAGGATACCATGGACGGAGCACGTGTGCAACGATGGGGTGTTGTAAAGGATGCAGACAAGAAAACTCATACTAAACATCAAGACAAACAAAGTTCCTGGGACACGTAATGAGGAAGGAGGGCTTGGAGAATTTAATACTCACAGGTCGGAGAGACATGGGAAAGTAACGCGATACGTACTTGTTAGGTCTGAGTAAATGGTTGACGGAGCGGGGCTTGGAAGAGATACCAAGAACAATTATTGAGAGCGGCAAGAGAGAGCCAAGTGGAAGTCCATGATCACCTACGTCCTGAAAGGACACGGCAGATGAAGAAAAAGCACTACAGATTACGACTTAAGCACTCCACACAAAGAACCCCACCACACACATGAGCCACTCCCACCAAAACAAAGAAGCACGACAATCGAGATTACGTTTGCAGAAATTACACCTTATGGGTATAAATTTGTTTTTGTTTCCTTCGGAGATGGGAAGGGTGTATCAATTTACAATTTATTTACATAGTAACCCCCCCCCCCCCCCCCGATATTTATAATTTTATACGCTTATAAGAAAAAAGTGAGATTATTTCTGGTCTCAATACCCATTGTAGAGCTCAAATACAGACTTATAATATTTACCAGCTTTTTAAACTAATTCTGACTGAAACGTTATCGTTTAACCTTTCGATACCATATTGTCAAAGAGGCATCTTTGATTATGATATCAGGATTTGTGGTTCTATGAAAACCAAATATTCATGTTTGGTCAGCCAGATATGACCGAAAGTTAGTTAGGAAAGGTTAAGCGTATTATACATAAACTGAGGTCTTCTTTTTAATTTAAAAAAAAAAAATTGCGCTATATTTAAACCCGTAGTATTTTCTACAGGAGAAGCAAACATGAATTTGTAAAATAACTTTTATTCTTTCAAATAACCCCCCCCCAAAAAATTTTCATAAACACAAAAACTAGTTCTCGGCAAGCTTTCATGAGAAGAAGGCAAAGATCTCCATTTACCGGCGTTTTTTAATATCATCAACCCCACCCCTGCCCCCAAGTAAATAAATAAAATAGCTACATATTTTCAAGAAATTCCATCCTTCGCATCAGTTCGTCTGATCAGAGAATGTGCCATTCGCTATCGTGATATACAGCTGAGTGAATTACATAGTTTGCATAGCCTCCATACTACTGTTTTTTTTTTTGTTTTTTTTTGTTTTTTGCCTTGAGAAAGAGGATTGATGTTGGCTAACAAACATTAGCATCGGTAACCTCACCCATAGAAAAATTCTTTGGGGATAGAGAAAAATATCAAGAAAATGACTAATGGAAAATTTCTATTTTGTTTTTAATCGTTTCACCCCAAGCAAGGCGGTAAAGCCACTGATACGCAGGGGGCTACATTATAATAAAGATTAGATAGAAGAAGAGTGTAAAATTTAATTTTTAAATTAAAATTCTTAAAAAAAAAAAAAAAATAAAAACATATGTAAATGAATTAAAAAAACTTACAGGTTTATTTTAAAAGCTTTTGCATAATTCACAACACGTAACAAATGTTTTATAAATTCTATCCAAACAGTTATATTAACGAGATGTACTGATTGTTAATAGAGAAAGAGCATGGTATAGATCGGGCCTGCCAATTAAAAATGTGGAAGGACCACATTGATCGCAGAAAATTAGCCGTCGCCGGCAATAACAAATTCTTAGAGGAAACTACTTCTTCTATGTGCCCTGTCCCTTCAGGACGTAGGCGATCATGGCTCTCCACGTCTCCCTATCCCTTGTGGCTCTTAGTATGTTTGCTCCTGTTGCTCCTGGCAACCCCCGTTCCGTCATCCACCTGATCAGGCCCTGCAAATATGTTATCCGCTGCCTTCCTCTGTCTCTCCTTCCTTCTATCTGTCCAGTCAGTATCAGGTTCTCCAGGCTCTCCTTCCTCATTGCATGTCCCAGGAACTTCAGTTGTCTCTTCCTGATGTTCAGCATCAATTTCCTTTTTGTTGCCATTCTTTCCAACACCTCGTCGTTGCTTGTATGCTCAGTCCACGATATCCGTAGCATCCTTCTGTAGAACCACATTTCGGCCGCTTCCAGTTTTGTCCACATTTTCGATTATATTGTCCAGCATTTACTGAGCGTAAATAGAAACAGATAAAAAAAAAAGGGTGACAATTTTTTTCTACAAAGTTTGAGGTTTGTTTAACTGCATATCAACATCTATGGGTTATTTAATGCCAAAAAGGTGGGGTTTTTTTTTAATGTTCAGTTACAGTGAGAAGGTTGATTTAGTCAGGTTTTAAAGAATTTTTTTTTTTTTTTACTTTAGAAAAACTGAAAATATCTTCTACTTTTGTATTCAAAAATGTATTGCTGGTAATAATTTTTTTCTTTCAAAGATTCATTATGGCAATAATTCCACCCACCTTTTTTTCCTTCCAAAAAAAGGTCTTGTTGGTAATATATTTTTTTTTTATTTCGCGGAAGTGAATGCAACGAATTCAACTGGAATTCGAACTCAGCACAGTTTTCTCGTCCCAATCCGACATCCTTGCACCACAGCACGCATCCACTTTCTACGCAGAGTTGAAATGATTAATTACATACAAATACAGCTAAATATTGGTTGAATTTATGCTGATGGACATAAAAAAATGTCTATTTAGAAAACCTCTCGTGGGCCACATTTCAGACACGATTATAATATGTTGAAAGCATTTTCTTTCAGTTAACTGACAGTATCCCAGAACGCATTTCTTAGTGTGTTGATCTAGTATCAACCCGGCTCCTTTTTCATTTTTCACTCCGTCTGCATATATAATTCTGTGGTTGTCACTGACAAAATATCCATTTTACATACACCTAAAATGTTAACATTCAACTTATCTCCTGCAGTATTTACATTATTCAGACTATTGTTCTCAACTTTGTTCCCATTTGTACAACGTTTCGGCCGTTGTACGCTCCGGCCTTCTTCAGGTGCTAGGAATTTCGTACCGAACCCTTTATTACAATCACTTGCGTAAAGCCTCGATTGAAAGTCATGTGTTATCTCACTAATCCTGCAAGTTACTTGTTCACCACTGCTGTAGCCTGGGTCAAGTCACAGGAACTAAACAAAGTCTATATCCACTGGGCCATGAGTCCTTAAGGACAAGAACAAATTAATTTTTGGGACTTAGACCTAAGTAATAAGGATGGTATACCCCAGGGATTGTAATAAAGGGTTCGGTTCGAACGTCCTAGCATCTGAAGAAGGCTGGAGCGTACAACAGCCGAAACGTCGTAGAAATGGCAACAAAGATGTGGACAATAGTCCAAATAATGTAAATGCTGTAAATACTACCTCATCTCAGAAATATAGACAAATAGAATGATCTATTATTAAACGTCGTACAAATGGCAACAAAGATGTAGACAATAGTCCGAATAATGTAAATACTACCTCATTTCAGATATATAAACAAATATCACTCATCTCCTGTTTGACATTTTTTCTCAACTGGCCAGAGTTGTTTAACGTTCCATGTCTCGAGAAATATTTTTTGTTTAATGCGAAAAGTCACTGGATGACTGTCCGGTGACACCTGTTGCTCTTTTACGGACGAGAGATCAGTTCCGAGGAATTTTATCCCCTAATTATTTTGAGCAGGCCTGTTTTTAGATAAAATAGACAGCTTTCTTGTATGGGTCGTTAGTATTTAAAGTATCATTTCTGTAGTTTGTTCTAATTGTTTAAAAATAAGCACAAAAAATGCTAAAAACACACACACAAAGAATGAGCATAGTAACAATTACAGTAGTGTGTGTGTGTGGGGGGGGGGTTAAATGCAGATTCCTTAAAACTTATTCCAAATAATATGATCTCTAACCAATGGCGATTCTACAGGGGGTCAAAAGGAGCCAAGACCCCCCTCCCCGAATTTTAGCTGGTCCCCTACTTTTATAAGCTTAAAAAAAAAAAAAAAAAAAAAAAAAAAAAATGAAACTGATCAGTATCTGATTTTGTTAAGATTTGATCTTCAGCACTTTTCCCCTCTGCGTTTTCTTTTTAATTTATCTTTTCAGGACACATACAGAGATCAGTTTGAAAGAAAAACAAACAAAATAAAACAACCAGATAGATAGAAACAGACATGATGTTAGGAGGAACTTAAAAGTCATAGAGAAATTATATTATATAAATTACTTTCTTTTTAAAGTAGTTTCTTGATCGTATGGTCAGACTTTGCCGAAAACATAAATGATTTTTTTAGTTGATTTTTGTACGTCTGTAGTGCCCACAGCATTTTTGATTGATTTTGTTGCATTTTTTTTCGCATTTATTTTTGCTTTAAAAAAGTTTTCTAGAGGGGAAAAAATTAGAGCAGCCAAAGCACACCACTCTGCTAATATTGACGTTAGTATTAACGCTTTGATTTTGTTTTGAAATTAACCTCTCTTGTGTTCCAACAGCTTGAAAGTGGAAAAGAGGGCAATAATAGATTAGAATTCTATTACTATGAAAAGCTATTCCGTTTAATTTAGTGAAGTAACATACTCATAGTTAAACTCATTTCTAAATTGTGTATACGACAGTGGTATGAACATGAAGACACTGTTTTGGTTTGCCTCCCTCAGAGCCCCCCCCCCCACACACACACTTTCAGAGTTCCACAACCGCCACTGTAACTTTACTTTAATAACCCTTGGCAGTTAATTTTTTTTTTTTTTTTAATTTCTTTCCAGTAAAACTTCGTTTGTTCTTCAAAGTGTGACACGGATTCGATGACGTCTTGGGATGGTCAAAGATACATTCCAAAAGATAAGTAGAGTACTGAGAAACGGAAAATCTTCATTAGAAACGAAAAAAAGATCACCGAACTGTTTTTGTGATATCTATCCCACTGTATGGCAGAGAATGATGGACAATCTCTTCAACGATGAAGAGACTTGAAGCAATGCTGAGGATACAATGGACCGAACTTGTGAGAAAATGGAAACAAAAAAGAAACACGTGAAAGATAGTTGAAATTTATGGGGCAATGAGAAAGGTGGGCTTGGAAAATCTGATGTACACAAGACAGAAGTAAATACTTAGTGAGCTTCAGTAAATGGCTGATTGAACAAGGTTTGGCAGAAATAGCATAAAATTTATTAAGAGCTACAAGGGTCAGAAAAATATGGCACGATATGATCGCTTATGTCCCGAAGGGACACGACACAAGATTCGTTCGTGTGCACGCAAGTACACACACACAAACCAATTTTGCAAAAGAAAAAAAAAGAACATTGTTTTAATTTTAAAATGAAAAACTCGTTATGAAGTTAAACTCTAAAAAGTGTAACGGTAAATACTCGGGAAGCGAAATCATAGAGCAAAAGTTCGAATTTCGGCCGAGTTTGTTACGTTCTCACAGCTACTCTTGGGAAAGGTATGAATCCATCGCTTTTACTCGGGATAGACTGGGCTATCTCGCCACGGTTGGCAACTAACGTAGGAGAAGGAAAACTGAACTCAAAAGCCATCAGAAGAGGAGGTCCCATCAAGATATATTGACCCTAGATTCGCCATTGATGGAATGTGTAACGCTTCTACAATTCTAAATAGAACTCGTGACTAGAGCTTGAAGCGTAAATTCAATAAATTTCGATTTTCATCGATAGGATTTTCCGTGGGGTGGGATAACTTTATTTTGATTAATCCATAAATAATGATTGCTTTCACGGAAAGGGTGAGGTAGTGTAAATTTTAATTGGTTTTGTTGGGTGAAACTTAAAATTAAAAATATGGAGTGATCTTTGGAATTTTTTAAAAATCTACGACTTGAACATAAGTTCTCGAGAAAGAAAAAAAAATCCTAAGAATAAGAAGATTACTATTTTGGTCATTATGTGCTGGGTTAGTGAGTTTTGAATTTACCAAAGCTGACTAAGAGTTTTTTGTTGTTTTAAGGACGTATATTTTTCTAACAAGATTTTTCGGTTATTCAATCCGGTAGAGATTGTATTGTACTGTTTAGAAACAGAGCCTTCTACTCAGATACGTGTATCCATTAAAAATAATGTTTAAACAAATAAAAATATGTCGGAATTAATACATTTCCTAAATAAGTAATGTATAAATAGAATTAAAATTTCTTTTATAGAGAGAGAGGGGACAAAGACTGCGATATTATTTGTAAAACGCTAAAGTTTAGTTCAATGAATTACCTGAATAATGTAATTAGTCGATAGAACATTTAACAAATATTTTTGCGGACTCGAGGTTGATAGAAAAAAAAAGAAAAAAAAAGAAAAGACAAACAAAATCGGAAGATTTTAACTGCAAAGAGTAATAAAATTAAAAACAAAAACGCTCATCTCCCATATATGAGAAAGAGAGACTGACTAACTCAAATAAGTGCTTCGCTTTTTAAGTTCAAGGCAAATGTTTCGCCTGCCAATGCCTCCACTCTTAAATCAATCGCGTGATTTAAGCAGCCTAAAAACACGCTTTGAAGGAACTTTCTCCTCTTTTCACAGTCTAAAATAAGTAGAGGAAACTTTTCTATTTTTTAATTTATATCAACCCTGGAACAAAAAAAAAGTTAAAGAAAGTATTTTTTTTATTTTAGTGTCATCAAGATGTTGAGCTACCGGCAGAAAATAAAACAATGTCAGATTTACTTTTTTTTTTTTTTTCACCCGAAAACAATGAAAAATATTTCCAATTATTTTTGGTACTTTCTTTCGCTAAAAAAAAAAAAAAAAAAAAAAAAAAGGTACCGTAAGACAAAACAAGATTATTTCTAGATGAAATGATTATAGGAAGTCAGTTAAGTGCCATACGTGATACACGCTTGGGCGATCATGTCTCGAAAGAGACATGACTGACTGGGCAGAAGATTATCCCGCAGTAGGTTGCTGCCGACCAAGGCTATAGAACCCAGTCTGTCCTGCTATTTAATTTAACCCATAACTGGAAGGAAGAGACGGATTAATACCTTTCCCAAGGGTATTTGCGCGTAAGTGAATACAATGGATTCAGCTGGAATTCGAACTCGGCTCCCCGGTGTCTCGTTCCGAGCCGATATCCACTAGGAAGAGCACAAATTAAAAAAGCAAAAAAAGTCTAGTTGATAAATCGCTTTGGGGTTATTGCAGCGACTTCATTAAAAAAAAAAAAAAAAAATTCGCTATGATTACTAAATAAAGAATTTTTAGTTAATGAACAATTCAATCTAAGCTCGACTGTTGCTATTCGTTAATAAAATTTACATTTCAATATGTTTAACTTTTTTTAGTTATTTCGATATTAAAAAAAAAATAATTAAAGTGTCATAATTCTGGCTCTTTACGGCAGTTGATTTTTTTTGTAAAAAACTCCCGCTACTTAAAAACAAAACAAAAAAAAAAACTCTACATTCAACAAAAAATTTACTTTTTTTATGAAAAGGATGTTAAAACAAAAACACTTTTTTTCGCTAATAAGTTGACTAAGTGTCAAGCAGTATAAGTATCCGTCATGAAAATATTTATGGGCACTTCCAGGTCATGTAATTGAATGTTTGAGCATGTTTATTTCGCTAAAAAAAAAAAAAAATCATTTACGACTATATAGCGAGTTCGATCCTCACTGGGTGCTTCATACGTGCAATTTTGTGCCTGATCTAAGCAATGTTTAGTAAATAAAACAGGTTTAGAATAATAAAGTTAGCACTTAGTTTCTAGGACAAAAAATGATCTGTGGCGTGTGCTCTGTGAAAAACAAAAAAACTGTGGCAGATTTGTTTTGTTTATTTTCAACAAAATATTAATTTGGATAGGTACTTTAACTTATCTTAAATATATATAAATATATTTCTAAGTCTATTTCCTCCTTATTCAACGACAGTTTTTTTTATTTCTAATGGTTAGATTTTTCTGCCACATTGTGTCTTTAACTGGATATGTAACGATCGAGTGGGTTGTAATGTAGTAGTACTTAGAATCGAAAACGTCACATGGCACGTGTTAGAAACAAATATGTAATGATTTAAGTGACTGTTCTCTTGAACTACTTCGTTTAACCAACAAGTCGGGTTACTTGATCAGAGAGAAAGAAAGAAAGAAAAAAGTAATTGGAAGTCTTTTAAAATAATATTTTTTAGTTGTGCAATCTGTGTTATATTCTCATCCAGAATTAGAAATATGAATTTTTTTTTTTAATTCATTAATAATTAAAATTTTCTCTAGCGTCTTACAGTAGCTTTTTTTTATCATCCTCGAAAGAAAAAAAAAAAAAAAAAATGCAAACTTTCAGACAGTTAAAAAAAAAAAGGGCTTTTTTATTGGATATCGGCTCGGAACGAGAAATCGGGGGAGCCGAGGTCGAATTCCAGCCGAATTCATTGCATTCACTTACGTGCAAATACCCTTTTTTTGGGAAAGGTATTAATCCATCTCTTCCCTCCAGTTATGGGTTAAATAACAGGACAGATTGGGTTCTATAGCCTTGGTCGGCAACCAGTCTACCGCAGAAAGAAATGGCAACCTACTGCGGGATAATCTTCTGCCCAGTCAGTCATGTCTCTTTCGAGACATGATCGCCCAAAGCGTGTATCACGTATGGCACTTAACTGACTGACATTGCAGTCAGAAAGAGAAAGCTTGAAACTAAGAAAAGACGTCACCTAAACCTCAGCGGCCCTAACTTAGGAGCAGAGGAGGGCACATCACATCTCAAACTACCTTCGTAATATAAGTTTTTTACTTCTTTATGAACTTGCTTTCACTTTCTGTCTTTTTTTTTTCTTATCCTAAACTTTTTTCTTTCTCCGTCTATCACATCATCACTTTAACACAGAAAAGCAGCGATAATAGTGTAAAAAATAAATAAATACATGAGAAAAACAAAAAAACTCGCTTTTAAGTTACAGTTCTTCAAAAAAAAAAAAAAAAAAAAAAAGTAATGTTTGTTTACTTGTTATATTGAAAACAACAAAACACCAATAAAAACATTTAAGCAAATTGCAAATGTGTCTATAAAAATTGGTACTGTAGCAAAAATAAAATTGACTGTGTCAATAATTGTTGTTTGTATCTAAGTTTCATCGATTGGATTTTTATGCGGGTGTACATTTCTTCCTGCCTTTCGCAAATTAGAAGAAATTTTATGCTTTTCTCGCCTTTAAAAAAACATAAAACTGCATCAAACAAAAGCAATTTTCTCGCCTTTAAAAAAACAAAACTGCATCAAACAATACAGATCATTGAAAAAGCAAAACGCCCTATACTTTTAAATCAAATACTGTCTTACTGTTATTTTAAACGAAACAAAACTGCTTTTACTTCACACGTTATATTATAGATTCAATCAAGAGAATTAACATTTAAAATTTTGGACAAAGAAAATAGTTATCCAACCAACGGTAGAGAAAGAAATATTTTTTAAACATTAAAAGTAAAAAAAAAAAAAAACCTGTGCGTGTTTGTACAGCACACGCAAGACTTTTGTGTTAGATTTTTACGTGCATCTGTTTATCGAATTATTTTCTGGAATGTTTCCTTCAGACTCAGAGGAAGTACGGATTTAAAAACAAATCGTTTGAAAGAAAAGAAAACTCAAGGCTTCGTCACTGATCGCTAGACGTTGTTATTGTTTAAAAAAAAAAAAAAAAGAAAAAAAACATTAAATAGTCTGAATTTTTGTCACCTTTGTGTGTCGACTATTGCTTGGGAGTTTGGGTATCAGATAAAATAAAAAAAAGCATATATATATATATATATATATATGTGTGTGTGTGTGTGTGTGTGTGTGTGTAAACAAAATAATATTGTCCTCGTGTTTTTTCTGCCTTAAAGAATGAAAATCTTGTAAAGAAAAACCCAAAAAGAAATAGTTTCCGTCAAACATGTTACGGAACAGCTTTTAATATTCAACCACAATTTTTTTTTTTCACTTTTTTTTTCCATTTTTTGCACAACACACGTCATTTATACAGCGGCTAGCGACATGAAATTTCAAAACTTACCTCGGCGTGATTTAAGGTACTTCCAGCTGGTTTCAAGGTAGCATTATTCCCAACGACATGCCAGGTGGAAAAAGAGTACTTTCCAAAACAAAGACACGTACTAAAAGGTATCATTATCTTTATACGTAAAGGGGGTGGCTTAAAATTCCGAGATACCCAGGAAAATAGACGAAAATGATGGATGTAGTCACTCAGGGTGGTGGAACGCACTTGCTCAGATGTTGTAGTGCATATTGTTGTTTTTAATAGCAATCACACAGGGACCAAAAACAAAGCTTCTTAATTTTTACAATAACAGTTGTGTAGTAAGTACTTCAACACCAGTACTTAGTGGTAGCATTCTACTCCTCACTCTTTATTTTTTTTTTTATTACTTTTTTAATTATTACTACTCTACACAACACTTCATTTGTGGAGTCTTGGCTTTCACTTAACAGTTGTAGCAGCAGCAGCAGCCACGTCCAAATAATGCAGTTGTCGCGGGAGCTACTATACTAGTAGTATAATACACCCTATCTTATACGTAGGAGTTTCTTTTTTTTTTTTAACCTGACCAGTGCAAGACTAACCGCATCAGGCATGAAAATACGAAAGCAAAATCACTTTGCAACCTTAATCTCACTTACAAAGATTCCAAAACTCGTCTCCTCATAACAAAATTAAAAACAATGTGTCGATTTTTGTTTTTGAGCAAGTATTTCCACTGCTTCCGATTGCAAATTTTTTTTTATTTTTATTTTTTTTTTATAAATTTTACTTTAAATAATATGGCACAGTTTTTTTTTATAAATTTTACTTTAAATAATATGGCACAGGGCTGTATTTATAGTGCATACAACGAGTCTCGAATTCAGTGTCAATAGCAAAAAATAAAAATAAAAAATTTAAAAAACAAAACAAAACAAAAAAAAACTCATCAATTTTTTTTTTTAACAAACCTAAAAGAAACACCGGATGTGCGTTGTGGTACAATGGATATCAGCTCGGAACGGGAAACCGGGGAGCCGAGTTCGAATTCCAACTGAATCCTTTGCATTCACTTACGCACAAATACCCTTGTGAAAGATATTCCCTCCAGTTATGGGTTAAATAGCAGGACAGATTGGGTTCTATAGCCTTGGTCGGCAACCAGTCTACCACAGAAAGAAATGGCAACCTACTGCGGGACTGGGATAATCTTCTATCCAGTCAGTCATGTTTCGAAAAAGACATGATCGCCCAAGCATGTTTCACGTATGGCACTTAACTGACTGACTGAAACGAAACACCAACAGCCTAACTGGCGGTCTTCATTGTAGATTTTCTGCTAAACATATTTTTTGCATTCTGTCGCATTAGTATAAGCAACACGTTTAAATTCCCGCTCATAGGCTAAAAAACTAAAAAGAAACCTAGTTTAAAAAGTTAATTAATGTTGGCGTTTGTAATTTAATTCCGACTTCACAAAAATTTGAGTTCAGAAGATGTTATTCGCTGTTGTAGAAGTATCTATATACCAGTAAGATATTTTACAAGCAAGAAGTAAGCCTCCTTACCAAAAGGAATAACTTATTCTTAAAAAACAAAAACTAAAAACATCTGACATAAAAAAACAACAAATCAACGTATTTATGTAAGTTACACTCTTACTCTCAAGAAAAAAGATACTTCGGTTTGTATTTCCTTTATTATTTTTTAGTGGTAGAGATAGTTTCTTGAGTCTTTCGCGAGTAGAATGCTGAAAATATGACACATCCTCAACTGCAGCAGAAGTTCTCGACGCTTCGATCATATCTCATCATCTTCATCAGGTTGAGAGAAATGCGCATGTCCCAGCTGACGAACGGCGTTATAATTTGAGTTATGGCTTTGCCCTCAGTTCTTAACCTTAACTACTTATGCTTTTCGAAACCAATTATTCATTCTTCTTTGTGTGCCGTGTTCCCTCAGGATGTAGGCGATCATGGTTCTCCACACTTTCTTGTCTTTTGGAGTTCATAATAAATTTTGTCCTTTTGTTATTTCTTTTAAATCTTGTACCGCCATCCATTTACACAAGCTCACTAAGTATGTTATTCGTTGTTTTACACTGTCCCTTTTTGTGCCATCAATCTGTCCTGTGTAGTGAGTGTGAAATAATAATTACCCCCTTCACCCATTCACTTCAAATTCGGAGCACTGTGGAAAAAGAAGAAAAAAAATCGCAAGCCTATGTGAAATGGCTTTTGGACCAATGAAAATTTCGCCTTAACAGAACTTAGCCGGCGAGCCAAGAAGGAAAAAATTTCGCGAGCCTATGTGAAATTGCTTTTGAACCAATGAAAACCTTGCCTTAACAGAAATTGGCCGTCGAGCCAAGAACGAAAGAAACTCGTGAGCCTATGTGAAATTGCTTTTGGACCAATTAAAACCTCGCCTTAACAGAATTTAGCCGGCGAGCCAAGAAGGAAAAATATTCGCGAGCCTATGTGAAATTGTTTTTGGACCAATGAAAATCTTGCCTTAACAGAAATTGGCCGTCGAGACAAGAACTAGGAAGAAGGAAATTCGCGAACCTCTGAGAAATTCATTTTTATATAAAATGAGCAGAAAAAACTAATGAGAAGTCATGTGATAGGTTTCGTTTCAGTTACTCGTGATCAGCGTTGAACAATCAACGAAAACTAAGTATTTCAAACTCTCTCTCTCTATCTCTCTCTCACTCTTTTCGTCTACTTTTGAACTTATGTAAACGGTATATCCCTTTTGTGAACAACGAACTCTCTTATCTTCGTCTTAAACAATTTCTAATATTATTTTGTGTCAGATCATTTAATCTGTTGTATAAACATTTCTTCTTCATGACTTCGTTAAAACTATGGTCTTTAAGAATTCTGATCTATTTTCGGGAAATGAACTTCAAGCGTGTAAATTCGTGAATAAATTCCTTATCTTGTTTTGTTAAAATCAACCGTGTTTCTTCGTCAATATCAGCCATCATTAATCTTCTTGGCGCCGGTAAATCAACTGTTTATTTTAACCCTGAAGCCCCATGCCACAATACCTGTGAGTATAAGGTTTTCTAAGCCCTCTATCCTCATTAGGAATTTAAAATGTTCTCTCGTGTTTCCTTTCTGTTTTCATTTTCTCTAAAACTTCATTGTTGCTCACATACTCACTCCATGGTATTCTCAGCATCCTTCTGTAGAATCACATTTTTGTTGCGTCATGTTTCACGGATTATAAAAGCAAGAGACTGTTTGAACGGGGCTCGACGTTGTGCACATTATTCCTAAATTGATGTATATTTTTCGTTCTTTTCTTTTTAAGTTTGAAGATCCGTATAAACGGAAACATGTTTATCACACGAGCCACGGTTTCTTTCTCATCTTAGAGGAATTGCAACAAAAAAGGTTTTACAAGTACGCAAGAAGACAATGTTTGTTATTTCCGTTCACGCAGACAAAAACAAAAAACAAAAACAAAAAAACAAAAAACAAACTAAAAACAAAACAGAAAAAACAAAAAAACTTTTATACTTGATTTTTTTTCAGCTTAAAGGATGTTTGTCTAAAAGAAAAACAGATGATTTGATTGAGCAAGCGAAGGTCTTTTGAGTTCAATTCTTACTGAGTGCCTAATTATGACAGCATAGGTTGAGCCAAATAAGTATTCACGACCACTTATTTCATCTTCTTTATATAATGTGGATTATTATGTGGTGATACCGAGCAAAAGCGATGGACCGGATGTTTGCGCTTTCACGACCAAAAAACAAATGACCAAAAGTCGTCGCTGCGCCGCCGTCTCCGCGCAGATGTTCCGGTTGAAAACTAAAAATTAATTAAATATTAGATTTCCAGTCCGCGAGCCTACGCGAATTTTATTTATCATCCAATGGGAAGCCCAGAACCAAATACAAGTTTGAAATCCCAAATGACCTGCTGTGATCCAAAAAGAAGATATAAAAAGTGGGTACAGAAAGCATCGCCAGGCAGACCGACTCGAGGAGAAGAGAATAATTAGTATCTCCCTTGACCGAAGTCAAGCGGCTTACTACGCTCGCCTCCCTTATCACTTTCCTTCTTCTCTGCCTCAAAAACTACTTACTGACCTAAGGAGCGAATACATCAAAGACATTTCTTACTTACACGCTCCCAAATTCCTAAGCAGTAATTCTCTTTCAGGTTTTTATTGCCATGAACATTTCACCTCCGTTGGACTTATACTTCATGTATTACTTAAATTGTAACACATTAATTGATATGTGTTATATATAAAATGTTATCTTTCAACTCAATTTGCTTTTCTTGGTTTATAACCTTTCTTTATGACTTATAGTGGGATATCTACAACAAGGCCAAATTCCGTTAACCTGCAACAGTATACAACTACCCTTCGCTAGAACGGACTCTCCACTACTAACAGAATAGAATATATCATCATCATCATCATTCTGCAGCCTCAGCCGAGATTCAAAATCTTGTCAGTAGCTGAATACTTGATGCTTCGCTAGAGCTACCAAGGGTGTTTTTTATCGTGACACCATCACTAGCTGGGTTGCCTACCACGGCTTAAGAGAGGCCCATTCACCCTCATTGAGAGAAGGATATCCCACGCCAGTTTCCCAACCCGGTATTTTTTACAACCTCGAATATATAAGCAACCCACTATAATTATATATCGTTGTACAAGACTGATTACACGGGAATTTAAATGTCTTAACTCAAGGTGTTTACATAGTAGCGCCAAAACTGGCTTTAGGATTGTTTACTTTTTAAACCTCTGACCATTCTTTTATACCAATAGTTTTTAACCATTTTTAAGTGCCGAACCCTTTTAGTCACGGACTCCTGTCAGAAGTAGCTATTCATTGACAAACAGAGGAAAAAGCAGATACTCACAGTTTGGTTGGTTTTAAACAATACTTGTACGCGTGTTTCTCCAAACTGCACCCTCATACCTACTGCACATCCATCACTTTTCAGACAGCCCTCTTTGAAAGAAATTGTGGTCAATTAATCCTCACTAGTATACAAGAAAATAATCAAACCGTGATAAGCCGTGGAAAATGAGAATTATCACTCGCGCTTATAGAGTGGCAAAAGATGGCGGTCATGCAGAGAGTGATTACGCACAGATTATGGATAACAAATACTATAAGCTAATGAAATACCATGAAAGAGATTCCTCAGTCTATAGAATCTCGATGACCAGTACCTGACAACAGATCTCTAATCTAAACTGAGTCTAAAAACAGACTTGTAATTTTTAATACCTGAAAAACGAAGCTGGCAACTTTACACCATCGTCAAGCAAATTCTGAATCCACCCCGGTTACGATGAATGGTTTCACTCTTAAAGTAGGTCGTTGCTTTGGACGTCTATCGGGACTCAAGCTCACTCCTGACATCGAGCGAACCTCATATGTACGATCAATCGCAAAAGATGCAAAAAAAAAAAAATGATTAGTTCCTTGTATCGTCGCAGAACTATCTTCACTCCTGTGTTCACATCTTTCTCTTGCCCTTTCATGTTACCCCCTGTAACTGGTTCGTCTTTCTCTTCACTCTCCTCCTGCCTAAACACTTATGTTACGCGCTGTTCCACCCCTCTTTCCCTCTGACCTCTGAGTATCAGATTTTTTAAGCTCTTCTTCCTCATTACATGTCCCAGGAAGTTTATCTGTTTTTCCTTATGTTAAGTATAAGTTTCCTTTTCGTTTCCGTCCTCTCCAAAATCTCATCATTGCTCGGTCCATGGTATTATAGCGGGTTATCCATTCTTTTCCAGTTTATATTGGAGAGTCCGTCCTAGTGAAGAGTAGTTGTGTATTGTTGAAGATTGACGGAATTTGGCCTTGTTGTAGATAGTTTACTGTGAGTCATAAAATGATTTTAAGTCAAGAAAAGCAAACTGAGTTGAAAAATAACATTTTACATATACACATATCAATTAAGGTTTTTACAATGAAAGTAATACTTGAAGTATAGGTCCAACGGACGTTAAAATGTTCATGGCAATAAAATGCTGAAAAGAGAATTAATGCTTGGAAATGTGAGAACGCTGTAAGTAAGGAATGTCTTTGATGTATCCGCTCCTTAGGCCAGTAAGTAGTTTTGAGACAGCGAAAGATAAGATGAGAGGGAAGGGAGGCTAGGATAGTAAGCCGCTTGACGTAGGTCAAGAGGATACTGATTACACTCCTCTCTCTCGAGTCTGTGTTTGTCTGTCTGGCGATGCTTTCTGTATCGACTTTTTATTTCGACTTTTTGGATCGCAGCAGATCATTTGGGAATTCATATCCATATTTGATTCTGGGCTTCCCATTGACCGATAAATAAAATTCGCGTAGGCTCGCTAACTGGAAATTTAATATTTAATTAATTTTTATTTTTCAACCGGAACATCTGCGCGAACCCGGGGTGCGTACCGACGACTTTTGGTCATTTTCTTTTTTGTCGTGGGGGTGCAAACATCCGGTCCCTCGCTTTTGCTCGGTCGGTATCACCACAATAGCCACAGCAAATACCCTTGGAAAATGTATAAAATCTTCTCTTTTCTCCCCAGATATGAGTTAATTAGTTGGACTTGTATCAGTAAATCTTACTATCTCCCAAAAATTCTTACAATCTAACAATATGTATCTGCCTAAGAAAATTCTGAGATCATTAGTAAATATTAATGAAATGCAATAAAATTATTCCACAGTTTATTGGTGCACCTTCTAAAATCTAGTTGACCAGTACCTGACAACTGATCTCTCATCTAAACTAGCCCTAATCGCGCAATGATAGAAAAAAAAACACGCTTGTAACTTGTAATATTGGAAAAACTAAGTTTGTAACTTTACACCATCGTCAAGCAAACTCTGAATTCATCCTAGTTACGATGAATCGTTTCACTCTTAAAGTAGCTCGTTGCTTTGGACGTCTATTGGGTCTCAAGCTCACCCCTGACCTCGTGTAGACCTCATATGTACGATCAATCGCAAATGATGCAAGAAAAATGATTGGTTCCTTGTATCGCTGCAGAAAGTACCTGCTACTATGTTGGTTTACTATCGTATCATGTAAAAAAACACCAGTAAGCGTATGATCACCGAAATTAAGCAACGTCGAGCATGGTCAGCAGCAATAAAGTTTATTGCTTTACTCGCCCGCGGTCGATTAAAAATCTCGCAATGAAACGTATACATAAATATATAAAAAGGAAATATAAAAAAGGAAATCTGATTCCTTTTACAACCCATAAGTATGCCATTGAAGATTCACAAGTTACTTAGAATGACCTACAATGGCATTATTGAACGCTTTGGTCTTATGTATGGCCGGTCATTGTAAACATTCGTTTAATTAACGCTTCCAGAGTGGAGCCAAAATGTCTCTGTTGCCCAGATTAAAGACGCTCACAGATGTTTAGAAACTTATTTGGAAATATATTACCCTTGATTCAACAGCAATTTCCTCCCCGCTTACAAAAAGTAAAAACAAACATTTGAAAGAAAGAAAAAAAATACGCATACTTCTTTCAACCACGCACTGAAAAACAAATTACACAAGTAATTTTTTTTAATAGAAAATTGTTGAGAAAATCAGATTTGTTATTTTTTATCATCTATGTGCTATAGGTTATAGTCAAACAGAAGAAAGAAACTACGAATTTAGGTACCTCCTCTTAATTGCACCCCACCAAAAAAGAAAAAAATGCATATCATGATGTTAAAAGGTCTCAAAAGTAATAAAAACAAAGTTTTATCATCAAAATGTTTATGCTATTAAGAGGAAAGATCAAATTTGTTGTTCTCATTTTAAAATTTAAAAAAAAATCCTTTCTAATACGTTCGAAATTTTAATTAAAATTTCATTTTTTTTTTCCGTCAGAGATTCACGTTATGTTTACGTAAGGCGGCTATTAAAAAAATGGAGTCGGTCGAGTAAAATGATTTGGGGGCGAGTAAATTTTACCTAACTATCGATCGCTGGTCGAGTGATTTCTTTTTCAAATCTCAAAGGCTGCTGGTCAGTATCTAGATTGACCCCTATAAGAAGGAGTCCTTCATAGATAGATAAGCAGATACTGTTTTGTTGGTTCTTCGTTCTTCTCTATACTGCATTTTCATGCCCACTGCGCACGCAACACTTTCTAGGTAGCCACGCTAGAAAGGAATTTTAGTCAATTAATCTTCACCTGTATATGAGAAGATAACTAAGCCGCGATAAACCGTGCTTTTTAGGAGTGGCAAAATATTCCGAGAATGATAACTAGCGTTCAAATGGTAAATATTTTCACGGCTTCTGCTATGATGAGCTTCTTTTCCTGCCTCCCCGACCACATGAATTTACTCGTGCAACTAGATTGGCATCTAGGTCCCACCCTTTATCGTCGAAATAATTAAATGTAACCATCTCATTTACTCTAACAGTTTATTTTATCGGGCTTCCTGGCTATGGAACTCCCTTCTGTATACGTATTACCCTGCAATCTCGAAAAGTTTAAGGGAAATATTAACTGCCATCTTCTATCTCATTTATTCCCACTTTTCTCTTATCCTTTCTTCGACATCCCCTGGACCTTGTTCTCCTTTTTTACTTTCTCGTTTCTTTTCACTGTAAGCCCCTGAGCACCAGTGGCAGTACTGCTTTGCTTGGGGTTAAACGATTATAAAAAAAGTATGTATGGACACAACAGCAAGTCAAGAGACGCCAAGCGGGTAGGCAGTGTATGTAGGGGCTAGGTGTGTTTTCTTTCAGGCAGTGGTACGATGAATTTTCTTTTATATCTTTCAAGGTGAAACCGTTGGTTCAGCAGACGAGGGCTGTCGTCTTCGTTGGCGAAGGCTTCATCTCGTGTCCAAGAATTTAATTTATTCTTTGGGGATTCCTTTATCATGATGGCGTTGATATATTTTTTATTTTTTTATTTTTTACTTATATAATTATAAGTATATTATTTACTCTTCTCCCCCACTTGAGAGAGACGTGACACAAGGTCTTTTTTAATGTGGGGAACCTGAGCTCGTACGCCCAGGCACTGGTCAAAATATTACCTATCCACCGCAGTGGATAGGTTCAAAACCGGTCTAAACTGGTCTTAAAACTGGTCTTAATTTGGTCATTCCCGACCCCATCCCGAAGGCCGGGGCCAGGTAAGTACTAAATTCATCATTAACGTGCTGGTTTAGGATCAGAGGCTTCCAGTTTCACCAAAACCTGCTCCCGGCATCCATTTCTTTCCTTGGTTTGGCTTTGACAAGATTTGTTTGATGGTGAAAGAAAATCTGAACAGAAGAAAGGGCCAATGGCGTTAATTTGCTTAAGGTGGACCTCAACTTGCCAAGAAGTGGCCCACACGCTTGATTTTAATACCTTCCTCGGTGACACATATGGAATAAGAATCCTGTTATAATGTGGTGAACAAAACAAGTTCTAGATTTAAAAAATTCAAATGCTAAGCACTGCCTCATTGATTCTGTTAGAAATAAAACGAATTTGTTCGAATTTAAAAAAAACCTTGCTTAGCACACATGCAAAAACAAATCCAAAACAAAACTCGTGAAATTTCACACCTCGATGCGAAATGTTTTTCGGCAAATAGAAATTTGGGAAGCATCTAAAAATGAAATTCAAATAATCTTCAATTATCAGAAACAAATTCTTTTACGGGCCCTTTTCGCGAGCCGACACTTTAAGACTGAGCGCATACTTCAAAGACATCCCTACCCAACTATAACGCTCATACATACATACACACATATGTTCCTGCCTACGTACACATAAACTCATTCTTGCAAGAACTACTACGAACATTTTAACCACCCTGTATCAACCAAAATACATTAATTTTATTTGTAAGAACCTCGATTTATATGTATATAAATTTGTTGTTTCAATTTACAATTTGATTTTCTTGTTTTATACCCCTTTTATAGTGCGCTATCTAGCTAACAGGGCCAAATCAAACTAATCTGTTTCAACACCCATGCACTTCACTATAAGTGATAGCCCACTATAATAAAACTGCAGCAGACTTCCGCTGACTGTTATAATTTCGAGTGGAGCCTTCTGTTGAATGTCTGTCATGCGTAGCCCTCTTCATACATTGGTTCAACCATTGAGATCTGTTGTAATCATCATTCTCTTGTCTTCTTTCACCATTGTGGTCTTGTTAGCGCTTAGTCTGAGACCTGGTCGTCAACCATGCCACCAAAGGTGGCCCTACTAACTGTTTAGAATTCCTAACGGCATCGCTTTCTGAGTCATTGGACGAGGCAAGCCTCTTCACCACGACAAAGAGCGACGATCGGGGAACAAGGAATGTACAGCGAATATAAATGTTAATTGTTATCTGATCCCTACGAACCCCATAAACCCCAGTTTAAGAAGCTTAACATTAAATTTGTTAATTTTCCAAAAATAATGTGTCGCAGATGTATATTTTGTTTTTGCAAGATTTTCAAAAACCGAGAAGTAACTTTTGTTTACAAATGTGTCGATCGCTTAAAAATGGCTAAAAAATTTACAGATAAAATGAAAAATTTTAAAATTTTAGATTCCAATCAATATAGTTTCTGCTTGAAATACAACAATTTTGCTTACTTGAATTTAATCATTTAGCTTTAGCTTTCAATTAAAACTAAAATATAAGTTTCAAGAAAAAATATTTTTAAAAATTCAGTTAAAAATTTAGGTATAGAAAATGAGTGGATTTACCTAAATTGATTTGACGTGTCTTGATTGCACGACCATGAAAGACTTACAGTCAAACGAATTTCTAAATAACGCCTTCAAACACACATTTTCCTGATATTCGAAGAATTCATATCTGCTCTGTTTTTGTATCCTAGTGCAAATAAATGTCAACAATGACAATTTATTTACGGAATTTTATGAAATCCGTTACGAAATGGATTAACTCTGACGTATTTTTAATTTATTTATTTAGATATTATTTTTAATGGATATTCGTATCTGAGAAGATGCTCTGTTTTTTTTTTTTTTTTTTTTTTTTTTTTTTTTAAATAATTAAACAGTATATTTATTTGATCTTGTAGCGGATAAAAAAATTAATTAAAATCAATTTTCTTCAATTTTACAAAAATTCACAATGACGTGTAAAATCCTGGTTTTCCCAAATAGAAAAAGAATTGACCATGTACTTAAAGAAAAAGTCGAAACCAGATTTAGCAAGTAGGTGTTAAAATGATTTTTGACGAATGGGAGTGACTTACAAGACCAAAAAGGACTTCACGAGTAAGTGCAAAAAATCTAGATTACAATAAAAGGACTTCATCAGCGTCAGTCAGTCAGAGATTCAGATGGGAGCCGCGAGACGAAACATCTAAAACGTAACTTTAACTTCAAATCGACCCGGAGATAAGGTCAGGTCGCACCTTGTTCTCTTTCTCCTGATCTCTTTCAACAATTACTACTACGAACATTTTGTACGAACTCTTGATACCCTAAACTCTCTAATTGCACATTAACTTCTACAACTCATGTTATTCATTCCCTTTTAATAAATTTCTATTTTAACATTGAAAATTCTTACACTATTCCACACTATCCCACACATTCCACCCTGCCGACAACCAACCTTCTGGTAATTCTGATGATGATAATTCTGGATAAAACTTGTAAGCTATAGGGAATTCGATTAAGTCTGACACAAGGTCAAATCAAAGAACATTAACCATCTCCCTACACTTCAATCTATCAATTGTTAGATCTAACATGTCTTAACCACTCGACCACGAAAAACTTACGGTCAAACAAAGCTCGAAATAATGATTTTGAACGCACATTTTCCTGATTTCTCGCTGAATTAATATCTACTTTGTTTACATATACAAATGTAAATAAAGATCTAATGACGGTTTTCATCGAACCTCTGCCTGTCACACTCTCTGCCTTCGAGTAGAGAGAAACCCAGGCGAGGCTCCGAAGGACAGCGTCCCGTCTGGAGAAAAATAGACAGTAGCCCGAACCCATAATTGGAAGAAAGAGACGGATTAATACCTTTCCCAAGGGTATTTGTGCGTAAGTGAATGCAATGAATTCAACTTGAATTTGAACTCGGCCACCCGATTTGTCGTTCCGAGTCGATATCCACTGCACCACAACGCACATACTCTACTTGACAAAAAACTGACCTTGATTCATGCGACTTCATACTTACTGCATTAAAAGCGCATTCCAAATACCAGGTTTGTTAAGAAATAGTTAAAGGTTTAACAAACCATTTTCCGCCTGGTTTGAAATGATAGTAACACTAAATATGATTGTAGTAACACTAAATCAAGTACAGTGACTGTAAATAAATACAGCAAATTCACCAATTGGTTGCTTTAGAATTATTTTACAAGCATATACCTAATAAATTAAACAGTAATGTTATTGGTGAAATTAACCGTTTCCACACAGGAAACATTTGGTATTCATTGACCATGCAGTTAGCGTTACTGTTGGCTGAAAATGATGCCATCAAGACAATGACTACAGATAAATGCGGCAAATTCGACAAATATGAATGATGCCAAGGCCCCAGAAATGTTTATTAACATCAAATTGTATAAAGGACATTTCTGTCATCACAGTGACATTTAAGACGGGTTAGATTGAAAATAGTTGCTAAAGTTTGATTTTTTGATTGACTGGAGATGTTTCAATTATGACGTTTGTTTTCACTTTTTCAGTTGTATTTGTTTTAAATGACATTAGAAAAACTGTTTTGAAACTTCATACGTGGGGTCTGCGTTTGAGGAAGTCAAATATATCCTTAGAAGTGGTCACAATTCCGGATATGTTGAAAAAGCGACATCTGATTTTGTGAAAAATCTTGACGTGATTGAGCAAAATAAATTTCATTTACAAAATCAGCTCCCAAAAATTTCTAGAAAACACGATGCCTACATCAGACAGAAAGATCCAGGTTCCCTAGTGTTATTTCTAACCTTATATAGAACATTGCTTCAGAATATATTTTTTAATATCTAGCTTAGTATTGAACTCACAACTCTTTTGGTCAAGTCACAGGGACTAACCAATGTCTATATCCACTGGGCTGTGTGTCCTTAAGGATATAGACGTTGGTTAGTTCCTGTGAATTGACTCAAAGAGTTGTGAGTTCAATACCACGCAGTAGTGAACAAGTAACTCTCAGGGTTACAGGGAGATAACTCATGACTTCCAAAAGAAGCATTATTACGCAAGGAATGGAGTTCATATACCCCAGTGATTGTAATAAAGTGTACGGTCTGAAATTCCTAGCACCTGAAGAAGGCCGAAGCGTACAACGGCCGAAACGTCGTACAAATGTCAACAAAGATGAGGACAATAGTCCGAATAATATAAACACTGTAAAATCAATTACACTGAAATCCTCTAGTAAAATCATTTTCATTGACTTTCTATATTATGATTTTCATTGAATTCTATTTCCAATTTATTACAATAGTAAAAATCAGGTTTGTTAAATTGAGCAACATTTTAAACCCAGCGCCTCTAAATTTCGAATTAACACTTTTATTCATTAATGGCCCGAGTTAGATCAGCTTATTAGTAGTAAATTTAATTTACTATCCCTCCCTATATATTTACATAAATATCAAAACATATAGATATCGGGTATTAAATAACCCATAGACTTGTTGATATACCGCTAAACAAAATCAACCAACCAACTAACCATCACGAATAAACTCTTTCATGACATTAATTCATATAATATCCTATAATTACTCTCAGAAATCAAATTCTAGTCCAAAATATAATTTCAATAACACTACATCATAAAACAGACATATTAATGCCTCTAGTAATTATATTTATAGAAACATGTATATGTACATAACATGAGTATTCTTTTCTTTCCAACGAAATTTTTCTGTCTGGTAATACCCTTCACCACTTTTTATCTGCTCAGTTTCGTCTCCAAACGTAAACAAAGCAATTTCTAAAGAAGTAATGGATTTATAATTTATTAGTCAGACAGATTTTATGATTTTTAAAAACTTTTAGTAGATACTCGTATTTGAATAGATGCCCATTTGTTGAACAGTATAATCCATTAGTTCTTTAAAGGCCCTTAAATTACTTATTGATCTGACCTTAAATTTCTTTATTTTTTTTATTATTAATTTTATGTTTATTTTTATTTATTGTAGACGTTCTTCAGTTTTAAAATTGGGTGTTAAAGAGAGTTTATTAATTTTAGGCGATGTGTTGTTCACCATGTACTCAGAATAACACATACAATTTTTTTTTAAGTCCTTGAATAAGTTCTCGCTGTATTTTTATCCAGACTTTGAATAAGTTTTCGCTGTTTTTTTTATTAAGACCTTGAATAAGTTCTCGCTGTTTTTTTTATTAAGACCTTGAATAAGTTCTCGCTGTTTTTTATTAAGACCTTGAATAAGTTTTCGCTGTTTTTTTATTAAGACCTTGAATAAGTTCTCGCTGTGTTTTTTTATTAAGACCTTGAATAAGTTCTCGCTGTTTTTTTATTAAGACCTTGAATAAGTTCTCGCTGTGTTTTTTTATTAAGACCTTGAATAAGTTTTCGCTGAGTTTTTTTTATTAAGACCTTGAATAAGTTCTCGCTGTTTTTTTATTAAGACCTTGAATAAGTTCTCTCTATTTTTTTTTATTAAGGCCTTGAATAAGTTTTCGCTGAGTTTTTTTTTATTAAGACCTTGAATAAGTTCTCGCTGTTTTTTTTTATTAAGGCCTTGAATAAGTTTTCGCTGAGTTTTTTTATTAAGACCTTGAATAAGTTCTCGCTGTTTTTTTTTATTAAGGCCTTGAATAAGTTTTCGCTGAGTTTTTTGTATTAAGACCTTGAATAAGTTCTCGCTGTATTTTTTATTAAGACCTCGAATAAGTTCTCGCTGTTTTTTTTAATTAAGGCCTTGAATAAGTTCTCGCTGTTTTTTTTATTAAGGCCTTAAATAAGTTCTCGCTGTTTTTTTATTAAGACCTTGAATATGTTCTCGCTGTTTTCCAACGAATGGCATTCCCGGAAATGCGAATGTTTAGTTTCAGTTGATAACGCATCTAGAAAGAATTACTATAATTAAGCTTGAAATTCATTTCGCCGAAGTGCTAACAACTTTGTTTTTCATAGCATTAAAACATGTCAGAATTCGTGGCAAGTAAAGTATATTACCTGGGAATTTGAATGCACTGCTTTATCCAAAAAAAAAAAAAAGAAAAAAAAAAGAAGTTCTTCAGCTGCAGCACACATAAATCGTATTGAGAAATGCTCTGTCGGAAGCAACATGCAGAGATTGGTTTAGACGCTTCAAAAATAATGATTTTGATGTTGAAGATAAAGAACACTCTTGCTCACCGAGAAAGTTTCAAGACGAAACTGCGTCCCTGCCAACCATTGTAGCCCGGTGTGCTATTTAGACTGCCCGTAGCCAGTGCAAACGGATAAATCAAGACTAGATGGTGACTGGTACTTCTACGCATTAAGTGATCATCATATCACATTTCAACTGTAAAGGTTAAACAACTAACAACACATCGCCTAAAATTAATAAACTCTCTTTAACACCCAATTTTAAAACCGAAGAATGTTTATAATAAATAATAAATATAACAAATAAAAATAAACATAAAATTAATAATAAAAAATAAAGAAATTCAAGGTCAGATCAATAATTTAAGGACCTTTAAAGAAGTAATGGATTATACAGTTCAACAAATGGGCATCTATTCAAATACGAGTATCTACTAAAAGTTTTTAAAAATGATAAAATCTGTCTGACTATAATTATAATAATAATTAAATTATAAATCCATTACTTCTTTAGAAATTGCTTTGTTTACGTTTGGAGACAGAACTGATCAGATAAGAAATTTGGAGAATAGTATTACCAGACAGAAAAATTTCGTTGGAAAGAAAAGAAAAGAAAAGAATACTGGGCTGTTATATGATATCTGTCTTCCATATCAGAAACCAGGTCTGGACGACAAAGTGAACCTCGCTGCCGCACTTGAAAGGAACCTCCAATCCGTAGTGACCTGGGGTAGGAAATGGTTGGTAAATTTCAATGCCTCCAAAACAAAGCTGTTATCAACTAACCACCACAGACAATCGCATCTACCTCCCATTAGCATGGGATAGGCTAGCCTCCCAGAGAGTAAAATACTACGCCTCCTTGGCCTTACACTCTCGGCGGACCTCAAATGGAATGACTATATTGAATCCATTGCCAAATCTGCTGCTATGAAAGTGGGCTCCCTGTGCAGGGCCCGGAAATTTTTCCCACCTGAAACTATTCTGCACATATACAAATCTATCATCCGCCCGTGTATTGAATATTGCTGCCATATCTGGTCGGGTGCCCCTGCTGCTCTCCTTGGGCTTCTTGACAAAATACAAAGGAGGATCTGTAACGTGGTTGATACTGACTTGGCAGACTGGCTGCAGCCGCTCTCACACCGGCGTGATGTAGCTTCCCTGTGCCTCTACTACAAGTACTTTCATGGCTTCTGCTCCGATGAGCTTAGATCACTGGTGCCGCCTAAGCACGAATTTACACGAGATACTAGATTAGCAACTAGGTCCCACCCTTTTACAGTTAAACAAATAAGATGTAACCGTAAATTCTACTCCAACAGCTTCTTTTCTCGCGCTTCCCGCCTGTGGAACTCCCTTCCACAAGTCTGCTTTCCCGACATTTACAATCTCCAGCTGTTTAAATGTAGGGTCAATAGACACCTCCTATCACACTAACTCCCAACTATTCTCACAACACTCTCATCTACCCAACCCTCATTCTCGGCATCCTCACCCGCCTATCACCCACCCTCTGTTATTTCCTATATTTAATCAGCCTTTCTCCACTCTACGTAGCCCCCTGCACAGTAGTGGCAGTGACATGCCTTGCTCGGGGTGAAACGCTTATAAAAAAAAAAATATGGCAGTGAATGCTTGACAATCTACTCAAAGATGAAGGAAAAACTTGAAGCAACCAAAATGTGGTTCTAAAGAAGGATGATAAGAGTACCATGGACCGAATATGTGAGCAACGACGAGGTTTTGGATAGGATAGAAACGAAAAGGAAACTGATACTGAACAGCAGAAAGAGATAGATGAAGTTCCTAGGATATGTAATGAGGAAGGAGGCTTGGAGAATCTGATAACCACAAGACGGATAGAGAGAAAAAGCGACAGGAGGAAAGAACGTGTGACATACTTGATGGGCTTAAGCAAATTGATGGGAGAGCAAGGTTTGGGAGAAATACTAAGACAAAAGGTATTAAGAGCTAAAAGCGATAGTAAGATGTGGAGGGCCATGATTGCCTACGTTCTGAAGAGGTACGACTCATAAAAATAGAAAAAAATGATGAGAAGAATTTTGCTTACAGGCACTGTTTAGACTTTGCTTGATCGGCAAAATTTCTTCTTGGCTGAGTTGGTATAAGCACACCAGATATAACATGATAGCAATATTGTCAATAAGATTTGATATTTATTAGCCTTTTCACTAAATGAAGCACGAAGAGAAAGTGTGGTGATAACGACCGAGCAAAAGCAATGGACCGGATGTTTGCGATTTTACGACAAAAAGGCAAATGACCAAATGTCGTCCGTGCGCATCCGTCTTCGCGCAGATGTTCTGGTTGAAAAATAAAAATTAATCAAATATTAAATTTCCATTTCGCGAGCCTTCCATTTATCAGCCAATAGGAAGCCCAGAATCAAATACAAGTGTGAAATCCCAAACGAGTTGCTTTGATCCAAAAAGCAGGTATGAAAAGCGATACAGACAGGCACCAACAGGCAGGCTGACTAAAAGGAGAAGAGTGTAATCAATATCCCCATGACCGAAGTCAAGTGGCTACTACTCTTGCCTCTTTCCTTTTTCCCCTGTTTCAAAACTACTTACTGACCTAAGGAGTGACTACATCAAAGACATTCCTCGCTTACACGCTCCCCACATTCCTAAGCATTTATTCTCTTTCAGCTTATTATTTGCCATGAACATTTAACCTCCGTTGGACCTATATTCAAGTATTGCTTTAATTGTAAAACATTAATTGATATGTGTTTATGTAAAAATGTTATTTTTCAACTCAAATTGCTTTTCTTGATTTTATAATTATTTCATGACTTATAGTGGGCTATCTATCACAAGGCCAAATTCCGTCAACCTACAACTAGAAAAAGAATAGATAAGAAACTAGCCCCTATACAAGATTATAAAATCGAAATTGTCGTGCTACAATTTAGTAAAAACGACTAATAAATATCAATATTATTGACAATATTATTGGCTTTTCATTGCTCAAAATATTAACCAACCTTTTAATCTACATATTATAAGTACACGTGGAATTAATTTAATTTACATATATAAAAGGCAATCTGTGAGTCTGTGTGTGACTGTTCCCTATGCAGGCCTACATGTTTTAAGCTACGCCATTCAAACTTTCTAGGGACACATATCTACAGGGAAGCCAGGTCGACTCATACTTTTTAGTTTAAGTTCAGCAATTTTCCCTTTCTCACTTTTTGGCCAATGGACACGATTGTCTACATTTGCTCTAAGATCTAAGATGGTTGCTGAATTACGTCACAGAAATCAAATCACACGTGTCAAACGCGACTAAAATATTTTTTATGAAAAAAAAAAAAGAAAAGCTTTTATAATTAATTCTTTTTATTTCGACGTTTTAAAAATTCATTTGATCAACAAAAAAATGTGAATATTATTCCCTGTAATTTTGACACAAAAGAAATAATTTTTTTAAAAAGTGTTTTTTTTTTCAAAGAAAAACAAAATATGTAAAATAAAAAGTGGCATCTTATCCTACTACTAAAATCTTCTGAGTTGCCCGGGCAACGCCGGGTTATGATACAAATTATATATAAACTCATCAAGAAACTATGATGGCTGTAAACTCTTTGGACGTTGGCACGAAAGGCTAAAAAGCAATAGTTGTTTCCAGTTAAAGCGAAACCGTAGACTGAAAGAAAAATGAATGGGTGTAAGTGAAATTTTGATTTCCTGGTATCGATATCAAATAAGTTTTTTTCATCGTAAACTGAATTGTGAAGGCTAAATATGTCCTCTGAGCAAATGGTATCATGGCTGAGACTAAGAACTACAATTATACCTACTTAGAGCCAAGCCTGAAACAAAAACTAAAATAAAAGGGCTGAAAAAATACAGACATACAGGCAGCTAATTAGACACACACACAAACATCTTGCCTTATATATATATATATATTATCGACTTTCTGCATTATTGTAAGAACTTCAACCTTGGAACTTCTGAATATCGTTTCTTATGTCTTTGTCTATGAGTGTATCAAATTTGATTAAAATCGGACCACTCCATCTCTAACCCGATTTTTTCGATTATCGATTTTCGATATTTATCGGGGGTACCTCGACAGAAAACCTAGCTAAGAACACTCGCACACGCTTATAGTACAACTGTGTAAATTTTCAAGAAAATCGGTTCAGCCGTTTCGGAATCTATCGGTAACGGACACACACACACACACACACAGACAAAGTTCAATTTATAAATAAGTTTAGATATTTCCTATATGGCAGCGAATGCTGAACAATCTCATAAAAAATGAACCAGAGACCAGAAGCAATAGAAATAGGGTTCTACAGGAGGATGCTGAGGATGTCATGAACCGAACATGTGAACAATGACGAGATTTTGGAGAAGATGCAAACAAAAATAAAACTTATACTTAGCACCAGGAAGAGAGAGCTGATGTTACTGGGATACGTAATGAGGAAGGAGGGCTTGGGAAAACTAATGTTCACAGGACGGATATTGTGAAAGAGAGACAGGGGAAAGTAGCGCGAGACACACTTGATGGGCTTGAGTAAGTGGATGGCGGATTGAGGTTTGGGAGAGACACCAAGAGAGAAAATGTTAAGAGCGAGAAGGGATAGAGGAAAGTAGGAGTCCATGATCGCCTACGTCCAGAAAGGCCATGTCATACAAAGAAAAAATATATATGCTGGTATGGATTTTTTTTTAACCCGAAATTATTTCTTATTATAGTCGTTACGCACGTTTGATTGCAACCCCAGTTTTTATTTTGATTTGCTTAAGTTGTATTCATCATCATCATCAACTCACCCTTTTACACCCAATGGTGTGCAGGGCAGTAACTGTTTGTTACTGTTTCTGTAACAAACTGTTTTTTTTTATGGGGCAGAGTCGTTAACCCTGCGCCCAACCCCCAAATCTGGAGGGCCGGTGGACCATTCTTGGTCCTTATGTTTACAGCACCTGGTATTCCCAAACGGTCACCCACCTAAGTACTGATGTTGCTCAACTTCTGTGATCGGACAAGAACCGATGTATTCAACACGATATAGCCGTAGGCAAGTTTAATAATAATAATAATAATAATAATAATAATAATAATAATAATAATAATAATAAAAAAAAAAAATAATAATAATAAAAAAAAAATATGAAAATGAAAGCCAAAGATAAAGCTCTTGAAAAGATGAAACAGCGCTGGCAAGACAAACCTCTGCATGGCCAATATCCAGTACGTGCCAATAAATCCAATGTTGACAAAGTTAATACTCATCGATGATTACGTGCATCTGGATTAAAGTCTGAAACTGAAGGATTTATACTTGCAGCACAAGACCAAAGTCTTTTCACGAGAAACTTTCAAGCAAATATTATGCATAATAATATGGATCCAAAATGCAGGTTTTGTGATAAACACCAAGAAACAATAGACCACCTAATCTCAGGCTGTTCTGTGCTTGCCCCAAACGAATATAAAAATCGCCACGATAGAGTTGGGCAATATTTACATTGGACAATGTGCAAACATTATGGAAAAGCTGTAAACAAACACTGGTATGAACATCATCCAGCACCGGTTACAGAAATAGAAGATGTAACCATTTTATGGGATTACACCATCTACACAGACAGAAAAATTGAAGCAAACAGGCCAGACATTATTGTTAAAAACCAGAAGGAGAAAACTTGTCTATTAATTGATATGGCTTGTCCAGCGGATTGTAACATAGCAATCAAGGAATTTGAAAAACTGTCAAAATATAAAGACCTGGAAATTGAAATAGAAAAAATGTGGAAATTGAAAACAAGAGTTGTGCCAGTGATAGTAGGTGCACTTGGAATGATAAAAAATGGAACAAAACAACACATTGAAAGAATCCCTGGAAACCCCAGCTTAAGAGACATACAAAAAATTGTCTTATTAAGTACAGCCCACACACTAAGGAAAACTTTATCTATGTAATGCTGAGGATGATAGGGAAGATAGAAAAACATGAAATGGAGCCATAACAACACGCCACTACCTGCCTTAGGTCTCCCCGCAGACTTGGTTGGTAGTGAGACCAAAGCAGAAATCGAAATATGATGAAAAATGACATAATAATAATAATAATTCTTATTATTATTCGATTTTTGCTATGGTCGCAGTGCCTACCAAGTGTGTGGGAAGACTTAAGACTGGTGGTGGTGTGTTTTATGGCTACATTTCATGATCTCCCATAACATCACTAGCTTTACATGGACAAAATTTTTCTTAGTTTTTGGGATATATTATCAGGACAATTTTTTTGTCACTGCCCTATCTATAAGAATGGACTCTTCGTCCGTCAATTACTAATAACCGGAGTGACTTCCGAGAACGCAGCTGTGAGGCAGTCAAGTGACAGTCTAGAGACAGTCAAGACGCAGCGTAACTATACCGTTCGGACTTACACTTCTATTTTGCTAATTACTAAAACTTATTACTGTATATACGTTCTGTTATTCTAATACACTGTTTGCACTTATCTTCTTGTTTCCGTGTCTTACTTCCGGGACCTAACAAAGCCAAAACAACTTGGTGACGAATTTTCGTCACAACATTTTTGTATTTCTCTTAAGCTGGGATTTTCAGAGACGTGATGTTGTGTTGCTTTTTTAGCGTTTCAAGCGCACCTATGACTGGTACTATTCTTGTTCTCAATTTCCACATTACTTTTTATAATCGTTCACACCCCAAGCATTCATCGCTCGTGTCACTCGTGCTCAGACGGTTACATAAGAGGAGAGCGAGAAAAGAAAAAAAAACGAAAAAAAAAAAGAAAAAAGATAAAAAAGAAAAAAGAAAAGAAAAAAACGAAAAAAAAAAGAAAAACGAAAAAAAAAGAAAAAAGAAAAGAAAAAAACGAAAAAAAAAAGAAAAAAGATAAAAAAGAAAAAAGAAAAGAAAAAAAACGAAAAAAAAAGAAAAAAGAAAAAAGAAAAAAAGAAAAAAGAATAGAAAAAAAACGAAAAAAAAAAAGAAAAACGAAAAAAAAACAAAAAAGAAAAAAGAAAAAAAAGAAAATAACGAAAAAAAAGAAAACAAGGCTCGGGGGTATCGGAAAAAGGTAAGAGAATGATGGGAATCAAAAAGATTAAAAGTGGTTTTTGAAGTTGCACTTAAACTCTTGAAGATGGTAGCTAGCAGGGAATCAAGTGTACGGGAGGGAGTTTTACAGGCAAAACGTGCGAGAAAAGAAACCGTTAAATTAGAAGTGAAGTTACATTTGACTGTGGCTTACGGCCGTATCACGTTGAATACACCGGTTCTCGCTCGATCACCGAAATTAAGCAATGTTGAGCCTGGTCAGTACTTAGATGGGTGACCGCTTGGGAATACCAGCTGTTGTAAGCGTTTAGTGACGGATGTGCGTTGTGGTGCAGTAGTGGATATCGGCTGAGTTCGAATTCCAGTTGAATACCCTGCATTCACTTAAGCACTAGTAACCTTGGGAAAGGTTTTAATCCGTCCCTTCCCTCCAGTTATGGGTTAAATAACAGGGTAAGACTTGGGGACCTTGCCCTTAAAAAACAAATCCCAATAAATCTTGATACTCGAAAAAGAAAAAGTATTACTAGACACAAAACATATAAAAAAATAAATTGTTGAAAGAAAAAGGTATTACCAGCAATAAATAAATAAAATTTAGTTGGCAATAAATGACCCGCCGAGGTTGATATGCCATAAAAACAAAACAACCAACTAACCAACATTTAACTGTAACTGGGTAGGACCAAATTACCAATCTAGTAGCTCGAGTACATTCGTGTAGACAGAGCACCAGAAAGATAGGCTTGTCAGAGGAGAAGCCGTGAAAATATTTACAGAAAAATCAGAGGGAAGCCACACCCCGTCGGTAAGTGTCTAAAGTCGAGCTGCTAAATTGAGATCGATTACATGACAGATCCTCCTTTGAATTTCGTCGAGAACCCAGAGTTTAATAGCAGGAGCGCCCGACCAGATATGTCAACAGTATTCAATACACAGACGGATGACAGATTTGCATATGTACAAGATGGATTCTGACGAGAAAAACTTCCGGGCCCGACACAGTGACCCGACCTTCCTAGTTGTAGCCGTAGCTAGTGATTCGATGTAGTCGTTCCATTTGAGGTCTGCTGAACGAGTGAGGTCAAAGTGGCGCAGTGTATTGCTTTCTGGGAGACTAGCGTGATCTATACGGAGAGGAGGTAAGAGAGTTTGTCTATGATGATTAAAGGAGAGCGGCCTCGTTTTGGAAGCATTAAAACTTGGATCAAATTGAACGTTCAGTTATACTATAGCTCTGTAGCTTGCGCAGAAGGTCAGAACGCCAAGCCCTGTCAAACGCTTTCGAGATATCCAGGTCATCATCTCAAGCTTCGCCGTTCTTATCAAGAGCCTGTTATATACATTCGGTGATGGTCGTTAGCATATCAGCGGTAGACCGAGCGAAGTAAAAGCCATACTGTTTGTCAGATAATAGGTTGTAGGATGTGAAAAGATAAACCACTTCATCATTGATAACTGTCTCAAACACTTTCGAAAAAAATCGATAAGAGGCTAATAGGGGGATAATTAGAGGGGTCAGAATGTTCTCCAGAGTTTTAAAGACAGAAACCACAGAAGAGGACATACACCAATCAGGAAAGCAGGAAGTAGTGAGGCAATAATTATAGAATTTGGAGACAACAGGGCAGAGTTCAGAGGCACATTTCTTTAGGAAGAAGACTGGAATATCATCACCTCCGCTTGATTTCTGGGAGTCAAGCTTAGAAATTATGTTAGAGACCAGAGAGGGGTTATGTATACGACACTGAGTTGAGCCTCAGTTCTTGGTTGGACGTCGAGTGTGGGTACTCCAGCCGATTCAAATGTAGAGTTGAGTGAGAATTTGTGAGCAAAGGACTCAACTTTGTCCGCTGTAGCTGTGAGGACCTGAAATGTTTTAATAAAAAAGGGATTAAGGGTTTGGTGTTGTTTAACACACTTTTGCAGAGCCAGTAATAGTCTTTGAGATCAAACTATGCTATACGCTGCTTCATTCTATCAGCAGACAACAGCTGAGCATCATTTAGGAACCGCTTGCATTCATTACGGACAGAGACAAAAAGGCGCATATTGTAGTCAGACAGGATAAAGCCGGACGAGGGAATTCCTGTCTGCAATGGCGACCGAGCAAGCAGGAGAGAGCCAAGGGGAATGAATGAGGTTTAACTCGGAAATTCCTAGCTTAGATGAAAGAATCGATGCCAGCTTTTACCTAGGAGGAGACCTCAGACGCTCAGTCTTCAACAGGAAGACTAAACACTTTGTTTCAAGGGAAATCATAAAGAACAAGGCGGGACAACTCCTAGCAGTAAGATATTCTGGAGTTTCCTGGGATGAAGGAGAGTGGAAAGTGATATTAACGGAAACCATTGCATGATCAGGGTTGCTAAGAGGGCAGAGCTGCATAGCATGGCAGAAGTCTGGGGTAGAAGTGAAACAGAGATTTAGAAGGGAAGTGTGTCCTTTAAAGATACTTGGGGAATACATGGGAAAATTTACAATTTGTGTATGAGGACAAAACTGGAAGCAGCGGAAATGTGGTTCTACAGAAGGATGCTGCGCATATCGTGGACTGAGCATGCAAGCAACGGTGAGGTGTTGGAAAGAATGGCAACAAAAAGGAAATCAATACTGAGCATCAGGAAGAGACAACTGAAGTTCCTGGGAGATTAAATAAGGAAGGAGAGCTTGGAGAACCTGATACTGACTGGCCAGATAGAAGGAAAGAGAGACAGAGGAAGGCAGCGGATAAGATATTTGCAGGGCCTGATCAGGTGGATGACGGAACGGGGGTTGCCAGGAGTAACAGGAGCAAACATACTAAGAGCTACGAGGGATAGGGAGACGTGGAGAACCATGATCGCCTACGCCCTGAAGCGACGGGGCACATAGAAGAAGAAGAAGAAGAAGAAGAAGAAGAAGAAGAAGAAGAAGAAGAAGAAAGAAAGAGACTGGGTGATTAAAAAGTTCATGGTATAGACGCCAGCAAGATCAATGACAGAATTTTTCAGCCACTTGATATGGTGGGCATTGAAGTCACCGAATACAGTGGACAGTATAATTATTATTATTATATTTTTATTTCTGCTATGGTTTCACTACCTACCAAGTGTGCAGAAATACCTAAAGCTGAAAGTGGTGCGTTGTGGCGATGATTTGTTTTTCTCCCTCCCATAGCATCACTAGCATTACATGGACAAAGTTTTTGTAGTGTGTGAACTTATTAAGAGAATTCTTTGTATATCTCTTAAGAAGGGATTTCCACGGACTTTTTCAATGTGTTGCTGTTGCAAAAAGAGGAAAAATATGTATTGGTAAGAAACAACCACAGGAAAATATTCCAAACAGGCAAACCAAATTCACAAGTCTTGTCTTAATCTTTGAAACGCTATTCTCACGCAAACGACGGCTCAAATAACAACGACCACACCCCTCAAATGAGCATACCCCGTTTTATGCACTCGACCTGGCTACCACTCAGCCGATGAGCGCTCAGAACGGTAAATATAAACGACTACAAGCGACAATTCTGCTACCACAAAGTGCTGTCCAATTCTCCATCCGACCAACGCTCGCCAATTCGCCGTCTCCATACTCCCTTGCAAAATACACCCGACTCTAGCCCTTTTGGGTCGCCGAGGCAAGTCTCTGCTACAGTTCCTGTGTTCCTTTTATTTATCATTCTAAGCGCACCTATTATCAGTGGTGTTATTCTTGTTCTCAATTT
>JBBBDQ010002302.1:280000-340000 GCA_037127315.1 Ascarosepion bandense | reverse complement strand
CTGTTTCCAACTTTATACTCTTGTCAATGATCAATTATTGATTCTACTATAATCAATAGCAAGTGATTAACAACGGCAGGGGTATATATTTATGAGAATTTAGATTAATATTTATCTGTTATGGCCTTTGAATAACAATGAGCAAGGCCTAATTTCGGTGAGGAAGCCATTTGTAGAATAGACAGAGGCAAGCAACATCCCACCGGTGAGAAAGTGGCTGGAGTCGAGCTGCCAATTCGGGATCTATCACATTACACATTCTCCTTTGCAGCCTGTCGAGAAAACTGAGATGAACAGCAGGGGCGTCTGACCAGATATGACAGCATTATTCTATGCACGGTTAGATAGTTGATTTGTATATGTGGAAGATGGATTCAGGCAGTAAAAAACGTCCTGGCCCGACACAATGACCCAACCTTCCTAGCAATGGATTTAGCTATTGACTCAATGTCATGATTCCACTTGAGTTCGGAAGATAGAGTAAGGCCGAAGAGGCGCAGTATATTGCTTTCAGGGAGATTCGCTTGGTCCATGGCAACGAATGCTGGATAATCTCGTCAAGGATGAAAAACTCAAAGCCAGAAAAATGTGGTTCTATACAAGGATATTGAGGATACCTTGGACGGAACATGCTAGCAGCAACAAGGTTCTGGAGAGGATGCGAACAAAAGGAAACATATACTTGGCATCAGGAAGAGACAGTGGAGGTATCTGAGACATCTAATGAGGAAGGATGGTTTGGAGAATCTAATTTTCACAGGACAGATAGAAGAAAACAAACACAAGGTGAATCATCGCAAGACATACTTAATGGGCTTGAGCAAGTGGATGGCGGAACGGGATTTGGGAGACATACCAAGAGAAAGAATATTAAGAGCGCCAAGAAACAGGGGCAAGTAGAAGTCCATGATCACCTACGTCCTGAAGGGACACGGCACATAAAGAAGAAGAAGAAGAAGATATCAATCATTACTGTGAAACTAGCCGGTGCTGAAGTTGGTACTAGACCTGCAAATTTCAAAATGTTGGAGCCGGAGCCGGAGCCAGTGTTTTAAGACTTAGTTGTCAGAAGCGTTGCCATATTCCATCAATTATATAAACTTAGGAAAGCCATCAAAATTTCCCTTTACAACATAAAATTTCCCTTTATTTGAGGCTATAATACAGAATTTACAATTTTAAAAATGATGATATCTGCATATTTTAACTGCTCGTAGTATCTTTACGAATTTTGATTAGTGCATTGTGGCGCAGTGGATATCGGCTCGGAACGAGAAATCGGGGAGCCGAGTTCGAATTCCAGTTGAATTCCTTGCATTCACTTACGCGCAAATATCCTTGGGAAAGGTATTAATCCGTCTATTCCCTCCAGTTATGGGTTAAATAATAGGACAGATTGGGTTCTATAGCCTTGGTCGGCAACCAGTCTACCGCAGAAAGCAATGGCAACCTACTGTGGGATAACCTTCTGCCCAGTCAGTCATGTCTCTTTGGAGACATGATCGCCCAAGCGTGTATCACGTATGCCACTTAACTGCAGATAATTAGCATGATTTTCAATGAAAAAATGCATATATAAACCTAGTTCTTTGAGTTTGCTAACATTTATTTATCTTTTTGTTAATATTTATTTGTCATTTAAGAATAAAATCATGTCTCTATTAATTTTAACTCAGCATCTCGCAAAAGTTAAAACAAACTTTGAAAGAAGAAAAAAAGGAGCTTCAATGATAAACGGGAATTGCAAAACTTTTTAGTGTTTAACAAAGGTAAAATGTCTTGCTTAATTTGTAATACTGTAATTTCAATAGTTAACAAATACAATGCGAATCTACATTAGGCTGTTCATAAAAACAATAAAATTTTCTTTAATTGGAGGGTGAAGCTCGAAGCATTGCACTGGAAAGCAAAATCAAAGTCCATTCTGTATGAAACCTCCACTAATTCGCGGGAAAAACAGCATAGCGTAATGCAAAAGGCCACAAACTTAATGAAAATAAAGTTTTATCCTCAAAATGTTGATGTTATTATTAATAGGAAAGATCAAAGAATGTTTTAATTATGTTTTGAAGTTTTTAATTCTTTCTAACACGTTCGAAAATTTGGTTAAAATGCTTATTTTGTTTTACGTCATCGCCTTCTACAAAGTTTAACATTGATATTTTGCGCTTTTTTTTTCGTTGAAAACATTAGTTTGAAAATTCTTGTAAAAATCAAATAATTATCCGATTTTAATGAAATTTTCAGAACATATTCACAAATGAATGAAATTATGTTTCAAATGTTTTTTTTAGAAAATATTGGTAAATCTGTTTTTAAAATGTGTTACTCCCCACTTATTTAGACTCATTAAATTTCACACAGAACCTTCTTATTTGTTGAAATTTATTAAAATTATTAAAATGTGTTACTCCCCACTTATTTTGTCTCATTAAATTTCACACAGAACCTTCTTATTTGTTGAAATTATTAAAATTATTAAAATGTGCTACTCCCCACTTATTTTGTCTCATTAAATTTCACACAGAACCTTCTTATTTGTTGAAATTATTAAAATTATTAAAATGTGTTACTCCCCACTTATTTAGTCTCATTAAATTTTACATAGAACCTTCTTATTTGTTGAAATTATTAAAATTATTAAAATGTGTTACTCCCCACTTATTTTGTCTCATTAAATTTCACATAGAACCTTCTTTATTTGTTGAAATTATTAAAATTATTAAAATGTGTTACTCCCCACTTATTTTGTCTCATTAAATTTCACATAGAACCTTCTTATTTGTTGAAATTATTAAAATTATTAAAATGTGTTACTCCCCACTTATTTTGTCTCATTAAATTTCACATAGAACCTTCTTATTTGTTGAAATTATTAAAATTATTAAATGTGTTACTCCCCACTTATTTTGTCTCATTAAATTTCACATAGAACCTTCTTATTTGTTGAAATTATTAAAATTATTAAAATGTGTTACTCCCCACTTATTTTGTCTCATTAAATTTCACATAGAACCTTCTTATTTGTTGAAATTATTAAAATTATTAAAATGTGTTACTCCCCACTTATTTTGTCTCATTAAATTTCACATAGAACCTTCTTATTTGTTGAAATTATTAAAATTATTAAAATGTGTTACTCCCCACTTATTTTGTCTCATTAAATTTCACATAGAACCTTCTTATTTGTTGAAATTATTAAAATTATTAAAATGTGTTACTCCCCACTTATTTTGTCTCTATTAAATTTCACATAGAACCTTCTTATTTGTTGAAATTATTAAAATTATTAAAATGTGTTACTCCCCACTATTTTGTCTCATTAAATTTCACATAGAACCTTTATTTGTTGAAATTATTAAAATTATTAAAATGTGTTACTCCCCACTTATTTTGTCTCATTAAATTTCACATAGAACCTTCTTATTTGTTGAAATTATTAAAATTATTAAAATGTGTTACTCCCCACTTATTTTGTCTCATTAAATTTCACATAGAACCTTCTTATTTGTTGAAATTATTAAAATTTATTAAAATGTGTTACTCCCCCACTTATTTTGTCTCATTAAATTTCACACAGAACCTTCTTATTTGTTGAAATTATTAAAATTATTAAAATGTGTTACTCCCCACTTATTTAGTCTCATTAAATTTCACATAGAACCTTCTATTTGTTGAAATTATTAAAATTATTAAAATGTGTTACTCCCCACTTATTTAGTCTCATTAAATTTCACATAGAACCTTCTTATTTGTTGAAATTATTAAAATTATTAAAATGTGTTACTTCCCACTTATTTTGTCTCATTAAATTTCACATAGAACCTTCTTATTTGTTGAAATTATTAAAATTATTAAAATGTGTTACTTCCCAATTTATTTAGTCTCATTAAATTTCACATAGAACCTTCTTATTTGTTGAAATTATTAAAATTATTAAAATGGTTACTCCCCACTTATTTTGTCTCATTAAATTTACACAGAACCTTCTTATTTGTTGAAATTATTAAAATTATTAAAATGTGTTACTCCCCACTTATTTTGTCTCATTAAATTTCACATAGAACCTTCTTATTTGTTGAAATTATTAAAATTATTAAAATGTGTTACTTCCCACTTATTTTGTCTCATTAAATTTCACACAGAACCTTCTTATTTGTTGAAATTATTAAAATTATTAAAATGTGTTACTCCCCACTTATTTAGTCTCATTAAATTTCACATAGAACCTTCTTATTTGTTGAAATTATTAAAATTATTAAAATGTGTTACTCCCCACTTATTTTGTCTCATTAAATTTTCACACAGAACCTTCTTATTTGTTGAAATTATTAAAATTATTAAAAATGTGTTACTCCCCACTTATTTTGTCTCATTAAATTTCACATAGAACCTTTCTTATTTGTTGAAATTATTAAAATTATTAAAATGTGTTACTCCCCACTTATTTAGTCTCATTAAATTTCACATAGAACCTTCTTATTTGTTGAAATTATTAAAATTATTAAAATGTGTTAATTTCACTTATTTTGTCTCATTAAATTTCACACAGAACCTTCTTATTTGTTGAAATTATTAAAATTATTAAAAATGTTACTTCCCCACTTATTTTGTCTCATTAAATTTCACATAGAACCTTCTTATTTGTTGAAATTATTAAAATTATTAAAATGTGTTACTCCCTCACTTATTTTGTCTCATTAAATTTCACACAGAACCTTCTTATTTGTTGAAATTATTAAAATTATTAAAATGTGTTACTCCCCACTTATTTAGTCTCATTAAATTTCACATAGAACCTTCTTATTTGTTGAAATTATTAAAATTATTAAAATGTGTTACTCCCCACTTATTTAGTCTCATTTAATTCACATAGAACCTTCTTATTTGTTGAAATTATTAAAATTATTAAAATGTGTTACTCCCCACTTATTTTGTCTCTATTAAATTTCACATAGAACCTTCTTATTTGTTGAAATTATTAAAATTATTAAAATGTGTTACTCCCCACTTATTTTGTCTCATTAAATTTCACACAGAACCTTCTTATTTGTTGAAATTATTAAAATTATTAAAATGTGTTAATCCCCACTTATTTTGTCTCACAAATTTCACATAGAACCTTCTTATTTGTTGAAATTATTAAAATTATTAAAATGTGTTACTTCCCACTTATTTAGTCTCATTAAATTTCACATAGAACCTTCTTATTTTGTTGAAATTATTAAAATTATTAAAATGTGTTACTTCCCACTTATTTTGTCTCATTAAATTTCACACAGAACCTTCTTATTTGTTGAAATTATTAAAATTATTAAAATGTGTTACTCCCCACTTATTTAGTCTCATTAAATTTCACATAGAACCTTCTTATTTGTTGAAATTATTAAAATTATTAAAATGTGTTACTCCCCCACTTATTTAGTCTCATTAAATTTCACATAGAACCTTCTTATTTGTTGAAATTATTAAAATTATTAAAATGTGTTACTCCCCACTTATTTTTGTCTCATTAAATTCTCACATAGAACCTTCTTATTTGTTGAAATTAAAAATTATTAAAATGTGTTACTCCCCACTTATTTTGTCTCATTAAATTTCACATAGAACCTTCTTATTTGTTGAAATTATTAAAATTATTAAAATGTGTTACTCCCCACTTATTTTGTCTCATTAAATTTCACACAGAACCTTCTTATTTGTTGAAATTATTAAAATTATTAAAATGTGTTACTCCCCACTTATTTAGTCTCATTAAATTTCACATAGAACCTTCTTATTTGTTGAAATTATTAAAATTATTAAAATGTGTTACTCCCCACTTATTTTGTCTCATTAAATTTCACATAGAACCTTCTTCTATTTGTTGGAATTATTAAAATTATTAAAATGTGTTACTCCCCACTTATTTAGTCTCATTAAATTTCACATAGAACCTTCTTATTTGTTGTGAATTATTATTAAAATTATTAAAATGTGTTACTCCCCAATTTATTTTGTCTCATTAAATTTCACATAGAACCTTTCTTATTTGTTGAAATTATTAAAATTATTAAAATGTGTTACTCCCCACTTATTTTGTCTCATTAAATTTCACATAGAACCTTCTTATTTGTTGAAATTATTAAAATTATTAAAATGTGTTACTCCCCACTTATTTTGTCTCATTAAATTTCACATAGAACCTTCTTATTTGTTGAAATTATTAAAATTATTAAAATGTGTTAATCCCCACTTATTTTGTCTCATTAAATTTCACATAGAACCTTCTTATTTGTTGAAATTATTAAAATTATTAAAATGTGTTACTCCCCACTTATTTTGTCTCATTAAATTTCACATAGAACCTTCTTATTTGTTGAAATTATTAAAATTATTAAAATGTGTTACTCCCCACTTATTTTGTCTCATTAAATTTCACATAGAACCTTCTTTATTTGTTGAAATTATTAAAATTATTAAAATGTGTTACTCCCCACTTATTTTGTCTCATTAAATTTCACATTGAACCTTCTTATTTGTTGAAATTATTTTTTTGTTAAAAGTAGGAGTCATTGGAGATTGTAAATCACCTACCTTTTTTTGTCAAATTTCTACTATTTAACTGAAAATCTGCTCTGAATTAAAAAAAATAATGAATCCAATAAAACTATGACATTACTTAATTAGAAAAGCTTTTAATTGTTTTTGTAAATAAGTAACATTAAGGATATTATTGTCTTTTTACAAGAATTTTTTCATTTTTTTAAAATATTTTAATTATAATACTTTATAATAGTTAAAATCGTGTAAAATTCTGTATTGGGATATTGGATGTAATGTAATAATTAAGTGAAAACGAAATTTACGAGTCCAAAATTGCAAAGATTAATAAACGTAATTACGTTTTATTTATTTTATTTTTACCTTATTTTCATGTATGGTAGACTGAAATTGCCATTATTATGAAAATGTTACGTAATTTAAGAGTTTTGTCCCTTCACTGAGATTTATGAAAATTGTCGTTTATGGGCATGCGTAGAACCTGTTATCGTCTAATCGCAACAGTCCGTCAAACCTTCGATCAGATGAACACGACCAGTCGTTAATAATTTGTTGTATATTGCTTTTTTATGTTATAAGTAAGTAATATTTTTTAAAATAAGCTTAATTTAACTTTCAATTTTCTAAATTTACTAAAATAAAGTGTCAGAAAACTTTTGAAATATTTTAAAAATCGATGAATTTTTGTTTGTTTACAAATTTCTTAAAATTAAGAAGATGGCCGTTCTTAAGAAAATTTAAGAAATCGAAATTAAATTTGACTTGAAATTTATATAATTTTTATCTGAAATACAGTAGAATTTTTACTTAATGAAAATAATAAATTTAATCATTAAGCTTTTAATTAAATTTAAATTGACATTTTCAAGAATGTTTTTTCATTTTTAAAATTTCATTTTAAAATTAGGTATCGAAAATTTATGCCAAAAAGTGGAGGCACCTAGTAAATTCAGGAAATACTGCAACAGAAGCAAACTATTAAGTTGCATATTTGCTTTAGAAAAAGGTAAACGATTCAGCGATACACAGTTAATAAAGAAGTGCATTGCAGAAGCCGTAAAATGTTTAAAGCCAAATAAAGTTTGTAGTGAACAAAACAAGTTCTAGATTTAGAAATTCAATTGCGGATCAGTGACTCATTGATTCTGTTAAACATAAAGGAATTTACTCGAATTTACAAACTTTGCTTAACACAAACAAAACTCGCGAAATTTCACATCTCGATGCATAATGTTTTTCGGAAACTAAGAAACATCTAAAAATAAAAAAAAAAGAAAAAACAATATTCAAATAATCTTTAATTACCAGAAACAAACCTTTTTACGGACCCTTTTCGCGAGTTGACGGGAAGTTTGCTCGTCGTCCAATGGAAAAACCAGAATCACATCCGAGAGTGAATTCTCAAATGACATTTTTGAGACCCACAAACGAAATAAAAGACGGAGCAAAACCGACTGTTACCAGAGAAAGGAAAATACAAGCGTAATTAACAAGTCCCTCGACAAACGTCAAGCGATCGTTATTATTATTACCGCTCTGTTTCTCTCTCACCTCCTTTCTTTTCAACATTCACCCTGAGCGATAACTTCAAAGACAATCCTACCAACAATAAACGTTCATACATACATACATACGTTCCTGCCCACGTATACAAAAACGCACTCTTGCAAGGACTACTACGAACTCTTGATACCCTTAACTTCTTAATACTGTTTCTCATTGAACATTAACTTCTACCAATTCATGTTATATATATATATATATATATATATATATATATATATATATATATATATATATATATATTCTATTTATAAATTTCTATTTAAATATACAAAAGATAAATTTATTCATCCTCAAATTCACCTGCTGAAAACCTTCTTATAATTCTGGATAAAACTGTAAATTGTAAGAAGTTTGGTTATGTTTCATACAAGGCCAAATCAATAAACATTAACCATCTCCCCACTTCAACAAGTTAACAAATATAAGAACGTGCCTTTTTCAAGTTGGTCTAACACAAATCGACATTATAATTAGCCTAATAATGTAACAGCAGTTTCAAAAAAATAATAAAAAAGACAATGTATTTATCGCTTTAATTTTCAATGAATCAACAGATTCCACTGATTCGGCAAAAATGTTTTATTTCATTTGTCCGATATCTGACAAATTTTGAAGAATTACTTGCAGCCGTAAAGGAAAGACACTAGGAATACATATTTTAATAAATTCAAGGGGAAATGTCATAAGATTAGTCTGAATATTACGAGATTGGTAAGTGTGTATTGTGATGGTTCTCTTTTAAGAGGCCTAACAATAATTCATTGCACATCTAAAAAGAGAAACCACCGCTCCAAATGTGCTAATTTCTTTTCGTTGTATTCTGAACAAGCAAAATCTCTGTGCAGAATCTACTACTGTTTTAGATCCTGGGTATGACGGTAAACTGCATCCGGCAGCAAGGCCTCTGATTGGGAGTTTGTGAGGAGCATAGAACCACCTCTTAATTGCTGTTGTTCCCAGGTCCACCCTGACCCAGAGTGTTAGGGCCCCAGCTATGGGCAAAGAGTTAATCCCCAAACTGGGGTCAATACACTGAAATTATAAAAGTACACTTTTGTAGAAATATAAACATAAAAATAGACGTTAAATATATACATTTTGAAGGAAAAATGTTACCAACAATATATTTTTGAAGAAAAAATTATTAACATTGTTGAGGGAAAAAATTATTCTCAGCAGAACATTTTTGAATACAAAACTTGAAGATATTTTCAGTTTTCTGAAATAATAAAGAATAAAAACAAAAAAAAATTATTAAAATCTACCGAAATCAACTTTCTCACTATAACCAGACATAAAAAAAAAATAACTTAAAACCTCGCATTTTTGGCATTCAATAACCCACAGAGGTTGCTATGCTGTTAAACAAATCTTAAACTCAAACTACTATTTTAAATAACACCTTACAAAAGATTATACATATCTAAATTTATTTATAAATGGAACTTTGTCTCTGTGTGTGTGTATGTGTGTCTGTGTATCCGTTACCTATAGACTCCGAAACGGCTGAACCGATTTTCTTGAAAATTTACACAGTTGTACGATAAGCGTCTGCGAGTGTTCTTAGCTAGGTTTTGTGTCGAGGTACCCCCGATAAATATCGAAAATCGATAATCGAAAAAATCGGGTTATAGAAGAAGTGGTCCGATTTTAATCAAATTTGATACACTCATAGACAAAGATTATAGAAACGATATTCAGAAGTTTCAAGGTTGCAGTTCTTACAATAGTGCAGAAAATCGAAAAGTTTTCATTACACCCGAGCAACGCCGGGCTATACTGCTAGTAAACTATGTAGAAGCAAATGCCATAAGGTATCGTTAGTTTCGAAACGTGTTGTTGGTAGATGACGAGGTAATTAAAGTAGATTTGCCATATCACTCAAAAATACGCTAGTTATCTCAAAGATATATATTGGTCAAAATTTTATCTTTACGAGAGCAAGTAATTGACTTTTTCAAAGTGAGCAATACGTTTTGTGAATTATCAGTTACAAAATTTCACAGAGACGCTGCATTTGTTTGTGATGTAATGACAAAGCAAAATGAGTTAAATATTTCTTTACAAGGCAGAAATAAATCAATATATGATATGTGGCAAAAATTCTTTTAGAATGATGTTCTTTTTTTTTTCAAATTCTTTCCTGTTTAGTCAAAATCTTTAAGACGAACACGTTCCCTACTTGTCGAAAGAAATGAGTGAAAGTGAAGAGAATATATATGAATCTTTTCAGGAATAGCAGTCAGTTTTAAAATCATTAATAGAAGAACGTGGGTTGTGGTGCGTTCCCTCAAGCTATGGGTTAAATAGCAGAACAGATTGGGTTCTATAACGTTTGTTGATAACCAGTCTACTACAAAAAGTAATGCCAACCTACTGCAAGAAAATCTTAATACTCAGTCAGTCTGCCCAGTCAGTCATGTGTCTTTCCAGACATGATCGCCCAAGTGTGTATCACGTATGGCTTTTAACAGACTGATTAAAAGAATACAGCAGAAGAGTCAGTGATTTATAAAAGCATAACATCAGGCTGAAACTTGCTTTGCATCCTCAGTTAACGTATCAGAGGCTCCTGACAAGTTACAAATGGAGCCTATTGAGTTGGCTGAAGATGATATAAAAATGTCTGAATGCAAAAAAGAACATATTGAAATTGAAAAAGAGCAAGAGAATATCCCTGCATTCTGAACATGCATGCCAACTTATTTTGTAGTGAACAAAACAAGATATAGATTTAAGATTCATATGCTAAGCACTGACTCAGAGATGTTGTTAGAAATAAAAAAAACAAAAATTAGGATTTACAAACTTTGCTTAGCACACACGCAAAAGCCAAAACAAAACTCGTGAAATTCACACATTCATGCGAAATGTTTTTCGCCGAAAACAAAACTAGGAAACATCTTAAAAACAAAATTCAAATCTTCAATTCTCAGAAACGAATTCTTTTACGGACCTTTTCGCGAGCCGACGCGAAGTTTGTTTGTCTTCCAATGGAAAGGCCAGAATCACATCCGGGAGGGAATTCCCAAATGACCTTTTCGAGCCCCACAACAGAAAAACAGACGGACAAGTTTGTCTGTCACCAGAGAAAAGGAGGCGGGCGTATTAACACGTCCCTTGACAAACGTCAAGCGATCGTTAATATTATCTCTATCTTTCTCCTTCTCCTCTTTATTCTCACGGTTCACCCGTCTGCCTTTTCTTATACTTGATTACCGGATGGAACCTTACGAACATTTTAAAGACCGTGTATCAACCAAAATACATTAATTTTATTTGTAAAAGCCTAAATTGATTTATATGTATATAAATTTGTCCTTTCAATTTACAATTTGATTTTCTTGTTTTATACCCCTCTTATGGTGGGCTATCTAACTAACAAGGCCACACATACACTTCACGATAATTTCATGGTTCTTTTTAACATACCGTTGTGAATCCACATTCTCGTACTTGATACAAATAAAGAATTTGTTGCGAACACAGTAGACAGATGGACATATGAAATACTAATAAAAACTAAAAACCACCATGTTAGAGCCAAATATCAGAAAACTATATAAAAAAAGAGCAATGTCACGAAAGTCATTAATTTGTCGAAAAGGTGATAAAATATTTCTCTAAAGTATTTCTCTTTAATTTGTATAAAAGGTAATGAAGTATTTGAATATATCATGTTTCTCAGTTTTATAAATTTTATCTAAGATATAAAATGTGTAAATGTAAAACATCACCTCATGAATATTGCTTCTGTTGAGACGATGAATTCTATTGTGTTTTTCATGCAGAAAAAGGTTCCTCTCCAAAGACTCTATGGTTTCCTGATATTTGTCACAGAACTTGCATTTTAGATCTACATTATTGTGTATGATATATGCAGAGATTAAAAAAAACACACAAAATAAAATAAAATAAACACATAAAAAAAAAATAATAATCTCCCAAGAGAGATCTGACAGGAACGACCATTCGCACATGCGCGAGAAAAATGGGGCTTCCTAGCACCAAAAAGAAGCAAAGAGAATCAGTTTCTTTTTAGCTGACGAGATATACCTTTTGATCGGGAAGACATTACTCCTCAAAAGATATTTACGACCCAGTAAATAAAGTCAAGTCCTAAAGTATTTCTTCTGTTTCCGTTTCCTTCTTTTCTACATATATTTTATTTTAGCATGTGCGTCGTGGTGCAGTGGATATCGGCTAGGAACGAGAAATCGGGGAACCGAGTTCGAATTCCATTCATTGCATTCACTTACGCACAAATACCCTTGGGAAATGTATTAATCCGTTTCTTCTCTGCAGTTATGGGTTAAATAACAGAACAGATTGGTTTCTATAGCCTTGGCTGGCAACCAGTCTGCCACAGAAAACAATGGCAACCTACGGCAGAATAATATTCTGTCCAGTCAGTCATGTCTATTTCGAGACATGATCGCCTAAGCGTGCATCACGTATGCCACTTTACTGACTGACGCGAGTAACAAGAAAAATTCTACACGTATTGGATATTTAAACGAAAGAACTGAACCTAACCCAGAAATAACCTGAACACTTATATATTTTCCTGAAAGTTCCTAGTGAAAAGAATCTGGTCTTACGTTGCAAGAATAAAGCTTTCAGTTTCAGCCTTTAATCCAGATGCTTGTAACCATCGATGTCAGTTAACTTAATCAGCACGTTCTGGATATTGGCTATGCAGAGGATTGTCTTGCTAACGTTGTTTCATCTATTCAAGATCTTTATCCTTGGTTTTCTAAAAATATTTGTGGCTCCAACAGTTGATTTATGCGTTCTGTTTTGGTTTTCTACAGAATCTACTAAATGTAAATCTCGTTTAAATTTACAAACTTCTTTGATGATTGAACATTTTTTTTCTATTTTCGTGTTGATTGAAGTATTGTATCATCAAGTCCTTTGTTGTTTCCATATATGTCAGTAAGTCAATAATTGTTTTGCATGACAATCCTAGCTCAATAAAACATCTTCCATTTTTTTTACGGGGAATGTATAGACGAGGTCCGCATCAGCCTTTTGATGATGCATGTTAGGTTTTGATTATCATTAACGAAAAATGAGGAAATCGAAATAGAAAAAAAATGTGGAAATTGAAAACAAGAATGGTACAAGTCATAGGAGGTGCGCTTGGAATATTAAAAAGAAAGAACACAACAACACATTGAAAACATCACTGAAGATCCCAGCTTAAGAGAAATGCAAAAAAATTGTCTCAATAGGTATAGCCCACACACCAAGAAGAAATTGTCCCTGTAACGCTAGTGAAGTTATGGGAGGTAGAAAAACAAATCATGAAATGTAGCCATAACATCACATCCTATCTGCCTTAGAAATCAAAATATAATAATAATAATAATAATAATAATAATAATAATAATAATAATATTATTATGATTATGGTTATTATTATTATTTTATTGTTATTTTTATAATTAAGGTTCTTATTATTGTCATTACTATTATTATGATCCTTATCATAATTAAAATAATAATAATTACTGTTATTAGTAATATTATGATCATGGTTATTATTATTTTATTGTTATTATTATTTTTATTACTAAGGTTCTTATGATTGTCAATACTATTATTATGATCCTTATTATTATTAAAATAATAATATTAATTATTATTATTAATATTATGATCATGGTTATTATTATTTTATTGTTATTGTTATTTTTATTAAAAAAGGTTCTTATGATTGTTAATACTATTATTATAATCTTTATTATAATTAAAATAATAATTAACATTAGTAATATTATGATAATGGTTATTATTATTTTCTTGGTATTAGTATTTTTATTAATAAGGTTCTTATGATTGTCATTACTATTAGTATGACCCTTATAATTAAAGTAATAATAATTATTATTAGTAGTAATATTATGATCATGGTTATTATTATTATTTTATTGTTATGTTTATTACTACGGTGCTTATGATCGTCATTACTATTATTATGATCCTTATTATAATTAAAATAATAATAATTATTATTATTAGTAGGGATATTATGATCCTGGTTATTATTGTTATTATTTTTATTACTAAGTTTCTAATGATTGTCATACTATTATTATGATTCCTATTGTAATTAAAATAATAATAATTATTATTATTAATAATATTATAGTAATGGTTGTTATTATTATTAATATTATTATTTTATTGTTATCATTATTATTTTATTGTTATTATCATTTTATTACTAAGGTTCTTATGATTGTCAATACTATTATTATGACCCTTATAATTAAAGTAATAATAATAATTATTATTATTAATAATATTATGATCATGGTTATTATTATCATTATTATTTTATTTCTATTACTATTTTTATTACTAAGGTTTTTATGATTGTCATACTATTATTATAATAATGACAATAAAAAATAATAATAATAACCATTATCATAATATTGCAAATAATAATATTATTATGATAATGGTTATTATTATTTTCTTATTGTTATTATTATTTTTATTAGTAAGGTTCTTATGATTGTCAATACTATTATTATGATCCTCATTATAATTAGAATAATAATAATAATAATTATTATTATTATCATTATTTTACATCATTTAGTTTCTGTTGTATAAATTTTTCCTTCCAAGTCTCACCCTCAGACCTAAGGTCAAAAATGTATTCCTGGTATTTTCAATTTTTTTTTTAATCATATCACCCCGAGCAAGGCGGTAACGCCACTGATGTGCAGGGGGCTATGTAAGAGTGAACAGATTAGAAGGGAGAAAACCGGAAACCACATCCTAAACAGGGAACAAGGGATGAGCCTCTACACCTGTTCAATAGACGTGGGTGGAGTGTGAACAGGGTGATAGTTTAGTCTATCTACTCCAATTGAAAAGAAAAGAAAAGTGAAAAGATTGGAAAAGAGAAAGTTGAAACCACATTCTAAACAGGGAACAAGGGATGAGCCTCTACACCTGTTCAATAGACGAGGGTGGAGTGTGAACCGGGCGATAGTTTAGTCTATCTATTCCAATTAATCTATCTACTCCAATTTAAAAAAATTTTTTGAAAAGACCATACACATTTTACATAGATAAAGCACTTTTTAATATTTAAATGTGAGTAATTATTATTATTTTTAGTATTAATTTCCTTGATTTCAGTTGTATATGCATTATCTTTCGGGTTCCAACCTAAGGTCAGAAATTGCTTTATGACATTTTTCACTGACCATTTCTGTAAAACAAAAAAAACTAAGCTCACATTATAGGGCCTGGAACGCCGGCCTTTTGGGCAAGCTCCAGGTCTATGGTATCACTGGTTGCTCACTTGGTTTGAGCCAATCGCTGCTATCAAACTGTATAATGAAATTCGTCGTGAACGAGCACGCTCCCTATCACATAAACGCGGGTGACTCCAGGGCTCCATCCTAAGCCTGATGCTCATTTTGATCTTCATCACTGATCTCACTGATGTAGTCAAATCCTAAATAGGTATTTACACTGACAACAAACACTACCATTTACTTTAGCCTCACCAAGAAATCTGCCAAGGCAAACAAGGATAACCTCCCTACTGATCTTGAGAATGTACTCCAATCTGTGTTGGACTGGGGTAAGAAATAGCTCGTAAACTTCAATGCTTCCAAAATGAAGCTGCTATCCTTCAACCACCATAGATAGTCTCTTCCGCCACCCCCATCAGCATTGATGAAGCTAATCTGCAAAAAAGCAAAACATTGTGCTTCCCGGGCATAATGTTTTGTTTTCCCGGGCACCCTTTCTTCCGATTTTAAGTGGAAAGATTACATTGAATAAATGTACTGGTTGGATGGTTAGGTCACTGTATCGGGCCAGGAAGTTTATCTTGTCTGAGTCCATCTTGCACATATACAACTATTCACCTCAGGGTTCTCGAAAAGATCCAGAGAAGAATCTGCAATGTAATTGATTCCGACATGGCAGATTGACTCCAGCCATTATTTCACTGACTGGACGTAGCTTCCCTCTGTCTCTTCCAGAGACATCTTCATGGCTTCTGTTCTGACAAGCTTAGCTTTCTGTTGCCTCCTCTACAAGAATTTACTTGAGCAACAAGACTGGCAACAAAGTTTCACCCTTATAAAGTCAAAACAAACAAATGGAGCCACCACTTCTACTCTTAAGCTTCTTTTCTCACACTTTCCACCTGTGGAACGCCATTCCGTATACTTGCTTCCCGCATAGTTACAATTTCCAAGAGTTTAAATGCATGTCAGTTGCCATCTCTTATCCTTTCCTCCCCAAACCTCATGAATCTTGTTCTTCTCCATTTTTCACTATACTCTCACGCAACTCTTTTCAAAAAAGTATTCCCTCCTTCTCTTGCCCACTATCTGACACCCTCTGTAACCGGTTCTTCTTTGTTTTCTCTTTCTGTTCATTCTCCTCCTATGTAACCCTTCAATTTCCTCTTATGTATCCCCCTGCACACCAGTGGCAGTACTACTTTGCTTGGAGTGGATAATAAAAAAGTGTTTTATGGATTGGGGACAGATGATAGAGCAAGAAGTTGATACCTTGTCATTTTCTTGAAATTCCCATGTTAAGGATTTCGTTAGAGCTTGTGAAACATTACTCTTAGCTTTCTATTCTTGCACTGGTATATCCTTGATTCTTTTTTGGTATCACTTGATCCTCGCTGCAGTGGAATGACGAGAAAAAGTTAGAAAGCCATCGTTGGGATTTCGTTAGAGTTTATCTAACATTATTCTTGGTTATATTTTCCCATTCTTGAACAGGTTTATCCTAGATTCTTTTTGCTATCACTTGCTCTGCTCTGCAGTGGAATGATGAAGAAAAGTTAGAATGATATCTTTGGAATTTTATTAGAGTTTGCCTAACATTTTTCTCGGTTATAGTTTTCCATTCTTGAACAGGTTTATCCTTCATTCTTTCTTTTTCTCCTTTGATCCACTCCACATTGGTATTATATTACTTTGAGTTTCTCTAAATATTTTTACAAAAACTTTCTACTTTTTTAATAGATGCTGGTTTTTTGACTTCTATAATTTTCCAGTTTCCAGTAAAATTCTTTGAGGTCTGTTTGGAATATTTTATTTTGATGATTGAACCGACAATCCTTTTCATATCGTCTTGTTGCCTGTGGCTTTAATAACCGTTTTCTGTTTACGTGTTTAATTGGTTGTTTTAATTTCATTTAATGCTTTTATTTTATATTACTTCTTGATATTCTTGCTTTTCCGTATCTCAACATGAAGGTCAAACAGAAATATATTACTAAAGAGGTGAAATAATTCTTATTATTATTATTATGTAAGTTTTCATTATAATTCGATTTCTGCTATGGTCGCACTACCTACCAAGTCTGCAAGAAGACCGAAGGAAGGTCGTGGTGTGCTGCTATGAATCCATTTCATGTTTTTTTTTCTGTCTCCCCTAACATCCCTAATGTTACATAAACATAGTTCTCCTTAGTGTGAGGGCTGTACTTAACGAGACAATATTTTGTATATCTCTTAAGCTGAGGTTTCCAGGGATTCTTTCAATGTGTTGTTTTGTTCCATTTTTTTTATCATTCCAAGTGCACCTACTATCATTGGCACGATTCTTGTTTTCAATTTCCACATTTTTTCTATTTCAATTTTATATTTTGACAGTTTTTCGAATTCTTTGGTTGCTATGTTACAATCCGCTGGACAAGCCATATCAATTAACAGGCAATATTTTTCTTTCTGGTTTTTAACAGTAATGTCCGGCCTATTTGCTTCAATTTTTCTGTCTGTGTAGATGGTGTAATCCCATAAAATGGTAACATCTAGTTCTGTAACCGGTGTTGGGTGATGTTCATACCAGTGTTTGTTTACAGATTTTCCATAGTGTTTGCACATTGTCCAGTGTAAATTATATTATTATTATTATTTCATATGATTTCTGTTGTATACCCATTTCCTTCAGAGGTCCAACTAGAAACGTAAGGTAAAAAACGGCATAAAAATAGTAAATCAAAGAATATAAAACAAGTCACACACATTTTACATCGATAATGCCCTTTCATAATGTGTGGGCTGAAAATTTGATTATATCTTATTTCTAAAATTGAAAAAGGCCAATTATGATAGACAATCATCAAAATAAAAATAATCAAATTTACAGCCTCTTGTATAAATGACAAACCCTATATTTAAATTGTGGATGGAAAGATATCGGACGACAAGACCTCATACAAAACTTATCGAGCAGAAAATTATTCAACTCAGAATTCCAAACCCTCAGATTCCGACTAAAGATTGAAACCGGAAACAAAAGAAGAAATAATCGAATCAACCTTAAGGAACCATTAGCAAGATGACACAGATTGCAACAACGGCTTCGTACAAGAAAGAAGCAATGCTACATAAGGAACAGATAATGAAACATTATGATAAAGCACTTGAAAAAGGACACATGGCCCAGTGGATATAGACGTTGGTGAGTTCCAGTGACTTGACCCAAATAGTTGTGAGTTCAATACAATGCTACAGCAGTGGTGAACAAATATCTTGGAGTGTTAAGTTAAAGGGAGATAACTACATGACTACCAGAAGTGGCTTCACGCATAGAATGAGAATGGTTTTTGTTTTAATCATTTCACCCCAAGTTTTACTGCCACTGTTGCGCAGGGGGTTACATAGGGAAAAGTGATGAGAAAGTGGGATTAGTTATAGGAAATGTCAGGAGGAGAGTAATAGACAGATGAGGATACCGGTGTAATGGCGGGGTAGAGTGGTTGGAGAAAAGAGATTCAGAGAAAGGATGCAAGTTAATGAGATAGGAGATGTCTATTGATCTTACATTTAAATTCCTGGAGATTGTAGCTGTCGGGGAAGCAAGTATATGGAAGGGAACTCCACACGCGGGAAGTGCGAGAAAAGAAGCTGTTAGAGTAGAAATTAGGGTTACATTTTATCGGTTTCACTGTAAAAGGGTGGGACCTAGTTGCCAATCTAGTAGCACGTGTAAGTTCATTGGAGCAGAAACCGTGAAAGTATTTGTAGAAAAGGCACATGGAATCTACATCATGCCGGTGAGAGAGCGACTGCAGCCGAGCTGCCAAGTCGGTATCAATCACATTACAGATTCTCCGTTCGATTTTGTCAAGAACCTCGTGGTGAATAGCAGGGGCCCCGATTAGATGTGGTAGCAGTATTCAATGCACGGACGGGTGTTAGATTTATATATGTGCAGGATGGATTCAGAAAGGATTCGGTTCAAAATTCTTAGTACGTGAAAAAGGTCATAGCGTACATTGGCTTAAACATGGCAATAAAGATGAGGAGAATAGTCTGAATAATGGAAATAATTTAAATACAACCTAATCTCAGAAGTATAGAGAAACACTAGAAAGATTATCCCAAAATATGAATAATTCTATGGCTACCTCCGACAAAGGAGGAAGAGAATTTTTTTAATTCATAGATTTGAAGAATTATACGAAAAAAATGTTTTGCTTAATGATAACAAAAGAGTGAAACAAATTGGACATAAAATAATTCCTGAAACACAAAAATCGCTTCAAAAGTTCATCTAAACTTATTTATAAATGGAAATTTGTGTGTGTGTGTGTGTGTGTGTGTGTGTGTCCGTCCGTCCGTTACCTATAGACACCGAAACAGCTGAACCGATTTTCTTGAAAATTTACGCAGTTGTACTATAAGCGTTTGCGAGTGCTTTTAGCTAGGTTTTGTGCCGATAAATATCAAAAATCGATAATCGAAAAAATCGGGTTATAGAAGGTGTGGTCCGATCTTAATCAAATTTGATACACTCATAGACAAAGATTATAGAAACGATATTCAGAAGTTTCAAGGTTGCAGTTCTTACAATAGTGCAGAAAATCGATAATATATATATATATATATATATATATATATATATATATATATATATAAAAGGCAAGATGTTTGTGTGTGTGTCTGTTTATCTGCCTGTATGTCTGTATTTTTTTTAGCCCTTTTATTTTAGTTTTTGCTTCGGGTTTGGCTCTAAGTAGGTATAATTGTAGTTCTTAGTCTCAGCCATGACACCATTTACTCAGAGGACTTATTTAGCCTTCAAAATTCAGTTTACGACGAAAAAAAAAACTTATTTGATATCGATACCAGGGAATGAAAATTTGACTAACATTCATTCATTTTTCTTTCAATCTACGGTTTTGCTTTAACTGGAAACAACTATTGCTTTTTAGTCTCTCGTGCCAACGTCTAAAGAGTCTGAGCTCCAGGACCATAGATTAGGTTTAAAGCTTTCATTACACCCGAGCAACGCCGGGCTATACTGCTAGTTAATAATAAGGATAAAGCATAGACAAGCTTCAAACTCCTAAACGCCGTTGACAGATTTCTGCCTGCGTTTGGTGTGAAGAAAAACTTACAAAATATTGGTAAACATTCAACAAAGGAAGGGAACATGAAATATCACCACGACGGGAAATGAAAACCCCAATCCTGTCAGCAAATTCTTATTTTATGTGTTGTTTTCATTTTGGGCGTAGGCGATCATGACCCTCCACATTTTCTAACCCTTGTATCTCTTAATAGATTTTGTCTTGTTATTTCTCCCAAACCCTGATCTGTCATTCATTTACTTAAGCCAATCAAACATGTCACGCTGTGTTTTCCCCTGTCTCTCTTTCCCTCTATTCGCTTTATGAGTATCAGATTCTCCAAGACTTCCTTCCTCATTTCGTGTTCCAGACACTTCATCTGTTTTTTTCTGATGTTAATATAAGATTCCTTTTCGCTTCCATTCTCTCCAAAACCTCGTCGTTGCTCACATGTTCGGTTCATGCTGTTCTCAGCATCCATCTGTAGAACCATATTTTTGTTGCTTCGAGTTTCTCTCATCTTTGAAGATATTGTCCAGCATTCGCTGCCATATATAGAGACAGATATTACGTACCAGTTCAGTACTCTTTTCTTTACTTCCAACAAAATTTTCCTGTCTTTCAATACTTTACTCAGCTTTTGGGATGCATCCTTAGTGTTGTGGGACCTTCCCTTTTTCTATGATAATGGACTCGACTGGGTATACATATACTCCTGCCATAGAGAGATCTGGAAAAGACATTAGGACTGATCCGTAAGTTACCGAGATATACTACAGTTACATAGAGAATACCGCGTCAGTAGGCATAGTACCTCTGGGCTTCATTCAGCCAGAATAATATTTACACGGATATACCATTTCAACACGGGTTCACTTCAATATATATATATATATATATATATATATATATAGCGAAACAGATCTGTCTGCGGATGACAATATTTACGCTCTCACACCCTGATTGAGCACTCTGGAAGAAAGGTAGACTTTGAAAAACAGTAGCCGCTCTAGCGTGTACGCATCGCTCATTCAGTAAAAATGAATTGGATCACTGTAGCTATTGGGCGCGTAATATGATATGTGCTAAAAAGACTGCCTTCCTCCACCGAACGCCCCGTGGCCCAGGGGTAGAGTCGCCGACAGACACCAATTCGGTCGGGTTTTAAGCCTGGGTTATGAAGTAATCGGAGTCTAACCGTACTGATGAGCTGTGATACAGCGAAACAGATCTGTCTGCGGATGACAATATATATGTTCTTTTTTTTTTAATTGTTTCAGCCCAAGCAAGGCATTCCACTGCTACTATTGCGCAGGGGGTTACATAGGGGAAGGTGGTGAGAAAGAGTGGTTAGATATAGGAAATGTCAGAAGGAGGGTGATAGACGGGTAAGGATATTGAGAATAAGGGTTGTGTAGATGGAAGAGTGTTTGAGAGAATGGATGTGTGTTAGGAGGTGTCTATTGACCTTACATTTAAACTCCTGGAGATTGTAGCTGTCGGGGAAGCAAATTCCTGGATTACTAACCTGCGTTCCAGTTTGTATATTTACGTTCAATATAACCTATTTTTCTATATCAAATATCTGTTTTGTTGTTCATTATTTTGTGTGGTTCCTCACTCGGATCCACAACACTTAGCTATTCCAATACACCTTCGGATCTCAGTGTCACAGTTTCTGTCCTGTTAGATTACATCCCAGGTATTTAAATTTATGTACCTGCTTGATTTTGACATCCGCGAACTGTAGTTGGCATTTTCGACTCTTGTTTTTACTGATGACCATGCATTGTTTTCTTGTAGTTTATGTAGCTTAGTCCTTTTTTTATCGTTTTCCTTCGATATCTTCACGCAATTTTCTTATCGTGCATGTGAGCAATAATGAGGTCTTGGAAATGAAGGAAACAAAAAGAAAATTAATACTGAGCATCAGGAAGAGACAGCTGAAATCCCTGGGACATGCAATGAGGAAGGAGGGCTTGGAGAACCTGATACTAACAGAAGAGAAAAGAGACAGGGGAAAGCAACGGATAACATATTTGAAGGACCTAATCAGGTGGATGACGTAACGAGGATTGCATGGTGTAACAGGAGAAGGACTGCTCAGAGCCACCAGGGATAGGGAAACGTGGAAAGCTATAATCGCCTACGTCCTTAAAGGGCAAGGCACTGAGAAGAAGAATATATATGCCAACACTTTATAAGAAATTATAATGTGGATATAAAATGGGAGATCAATTCTATATTATAATCAATATATAAACTGATCCCTCATTCTGTGGCAATGCTAGTTATTATACATTTATATTCTAGATTTATGAGCTTGAGCTAGTGGATGATAGAACGGAGTTTACATAGTGTACAGGAGATGGAAAGTGCGACACGGAGATCCGAAGGCGAATTGGCATGGCAAAGGACGCGTTCCAGAAGATGAGCAAAATACTAACACACAGGAAGATCTCAATAGAAACGAAGAAAAGAGTGCTAGACTGCTACGTGATGTCAGTTCTTCAATACGGCTGTGAATGCTGGACAATATAATCGAAAATGAGGACAAAACTAGAAGCGGCCGAAATGTGGTTCTACAGAAGGATGCTACGGATATCGTGGACTGAGCATACAAGCAACGACGAGGTGTTAGAAAGAATGGCAACAAAAAGGAAATTGATGCTGAGCATCAGGAAGAGACAACTGAAGTTCCTGGGACATGCAATGAGGAAGGAGAGCCTGGAGAACCTGATACTGACTGGACAGATAGAAGGAAGGAGAGACAGAGGAAGGCAGCGGATAACATATTTGCAGGGACTGATCAGGTGGATGACGGAACGGGGGTTGCCAGGAGCAACAGGAGCAAACATACTAAGAGCCACAAGGGATAGGGAGACGTGGAGAGCCATGATCGCCTACGTCCTGAAGGGACAGGGCACATAGAAGAAGAAGAAGAAGAAGAAGAAGAACAGGAGAAGGCGTGCTAAGAGCCACCAGGGATAGGGAGACGTGGAAAGCCATGATCACCTACGTCCTGAAGGGACAGGGCACATAGAAGAAGAAATCAGCACTGGACCATCTGTGTCTCTTATACTGTTAAGAGTCTTGGCACTAATATCGAATCCTTGCAGGGCTTCACGCTGTATAGTTTGAATGTTACAATTTTATTTATGGAATCAACTGGAAGTGTCTGGAGGTGGTGAGGGGTAACACTTGGGACATAGCTGTTAGTTCTGTCTTCTCTTGCGACAGACTAACTGACCATTTCTTTCCCCAGGCGATCCCAAATCTTTAATCCTCTTACCCATGGCCTCAGTATTCTGACATTTCACTGTAACCTATGGTGACAGGAAATCTCAATAATCTCTGTGCTACCTACCATTCCTTCCCTCAGCAATAAATAACAATCCCACACATAGATCTAGCATTAAAATTACGATTGCAATTCTAAAATATTTTCACTAACCATTAACATTAAGCTTATTTCTTTAAACTAATGGCTTTTCAATTCTTACCCAGTAAATAATTAAAAAGATTGACATTTTTTTAAAAAAATTACGTTTCATAATAATTGTGATGAAAGAAGGAGCACAGCCAACATATTTCCTCATATGTGACTCACGAGCCGTGGTTTGGCAAACCCTGGCAGAGACAAATTTGATCGAATACTATCCTTAATACTCCGACATTTTTGTTTATCCTAAGCAAACAAAATATCTCTGATGTCATCAGTACCCAATTAGGTACTTATGCAGTACCCAATTAGGTACTTATGCAGATGACACTATCATTTATTCCTGCCTTGGTAACAAATCCAACAGTTTCGACAAAAAACGAAAAAAACAAACAAAAAAAAACAAACAAAATAATTAAAACAAAAGCATCGAGTCAATTGCTACACTACCGGCCATAATTATTAGGCCACCCCAGTTTAAAAAAAAATATATATATTTCATACTATTTTTAGTATTTATTGCCAATTGGATAAATCTAAATGAAAATAGAATAGTTCTTTTGTTATTATTACATCGTAAAATTTTACACGGCAAATAGCGACAATTTACCCATCGCACCATTCAGATTTTATATATATATATATATATATATATATATATACACTACCGCCATAATTATTAGGCCACCCCAGTTTTAAAAAAATGATGTATTTCATACCATTTTTAGTATTTATTGCCAAGTGGATAATTGTAAATGAAAATAGAATGGTTCTTTTGTTATTATTACTGTGCAAAATTTTACAAGGCAGCCAGGAGGCCTTTGCTTTGGCCAGTCAATAAGAAGAGACTGGCATGGCTAAGAGAGCACTAAAACTGGACATCATAACAGTCCATTTGATGCACATGTTATTGTGTAGTATTAACAAAAGAACCTTCTATTTTCATTTACAATTATACATTTGGCAATAAATACAACAACAACAACAAAAATTAGTATGAAATACATAATTTTTTTAAAAATCCAGGGTGACCTAATAATTATGGCTGGTAGTGTAGGCCTGCTGCGGGGAAGGTTGGGTCCATGTTTCATGCCAGAAAATTTTTCTTGTCAAAATCCTTCTTGCACATTTATGAATCTACCACTCGTCTGCATATTGACTATTGTTGCCATATCTGGTCTAATTCTCCTTCTGTGCACCTCGAGATTCTTGACAAAATCCAAAAAAGAGTGTGAAATACAATCGATTCGAACCTGGCATTTCGTCTCCAATCACATTCTCGCCGACATGAGGTGACTTTCTTCTGTCTATTCTACAAATATTTTCATGGCAACTATTTAAACGCGATCCTGAGTATGACAGTAAACTGCATCCAGCAGCAAGGCCTCTCATTGGGAGGTGCTGATGAGCATCGAACCACTTCTTACCTACTGTTGTTCCCAGGTCCACCCTGACCCGGAGTGGTAACACCTGTTAGGATCCCAGCTATGGGCAAATAGTTAACCCATAAACTGGGGTCAAACCACTATGAAAGTTTAGAAAATAAACTTTTATAGAAAAATATACGTTTTCGAAGGAAAAATATTTCCAATAATATATTTCTGAAGGAAAAAAAATGTTGCCATAATACATTTTTGAAGGAAAAAAAGGTAATGCCAGGAATACGTTTTTGAATGCAAAACTAGAAGACATTTTCAGTTTACTAAAAATTTTGTTTTACATCTAAATCTAAATCAACCTTCTCACGATAGTCAGTCAGTCATTTAAGTGCCATGCGCGATACACGCTTTGGGCGATCATGTCTCGAAAGAGACATGACTGACTGGGCAGAAGATTATCCCGTAGTAGGTTGCCATTGTTTTCTGCGGTAGACTGGTTGCCGACCAAGGCTATAGAACCCAATCTGTCCTATTATTTAACCCATAACTGGAGGGAAGTGACGGATTAATACCTTTCCCAAGGGTATTTGCGCGTAAGTGAATGCAAGGAATTCAACTGGAATTCGAACTCGGTTCCCCGATTTCTCGTTCCGAGCCGATATCCACTGCGCCACAACGCACATCCTTTCTCACTATAACCGAACATTAAAAAAAATACATTAAAAACTTACCTTTTTGGCATTAAATAACCCACAAAGGTTGAGATGCCATTAAACAAAACTCAAACTCTTATTCGAACGGGGTTTTTCTTTTCTGTTGCTTCGACTTGAGAACTTAGGCGTGATACTAGTTTGGCAAATAGGTCTCACCGTTTTACTGTTAAACTGTTATAACTAGCTAGATGCAATCATAATTTCTGTCAAACAGGTTCTTTTTTGCACTTTCTGTCTTTAGAACTCCCTGCCACAGCCGAATATGGTAACAATTTCATCACAAGCAAGGCCAATAAAATGCAAGGTGTTACTTAGAGTGAAAGAAAATAAGAAAACGTTAGTGAACAGAGAGAAGGACAGATGATGATTGATATTGCATTTAATTTTTTGAAGACCAAAGTTGACAGGAAAGCAAAAGGCAGGAAGATAGTTCTACAGGCGTTAAGTGCAGGAGAAGAACCTATTAGGATAGAACCTACGGTGCCATCCAATTATTTCAACAGTAAAATAATAAGAATTGGTTGCCAAATTCATGAGCTCGATATACCAAAGACGAAAGCAGCATTCATCTTGTTGTAATACAAAAATGTGGAACAAGGCCAAAAGGGGAAGGTTGGTATTCAATCTGGCTTATCTGAAACTTAGCTAGCCACGATTACTGACCCAAACATATCACAGCATTCCTTACACCAAAACAACACATTCTTACTTACCGTTCTTACTACAGCTACCGTAATACCTCAAGTCTCTATCTGGTATTCCAATTTCTGTATCTGCTTAATTTTAGTATCCCCAGCTTGTAGTTGGTATTTTGAGCTCCTCTTTTTACTGATGACCATGCATTAATTTTTACTGTAGTTTATATACAGATCCTTCTGTAGGATGTCTTGTAGTTTCCTTTCCCTGTCTGCTATCTGCACTGTATCATCTGCGTATCTTATATTGTTCAGATTCCGTTTGAATTTTTATTACAGCTCGTTTATTAGTCGTCCTGTTTTCACCGTGTTTGAAACATCTGAAATAATTTCACTCTTTTTCTTTCTTATGATTTTATTTGTTCCCAGAGCGTTTCAGTCGAACCATTCTACGATCTTCTTAATACACCAACCGAAACCTTCTGCAAACAGCACAAATCACACAAAAAGAAAAAGAAGGAAAGAATTTCAAATGTCCGACAATCTGGCTTTAACTTTTTTTAATGAATTTCTTGATTATTAATAACTAGCAGTATAGCCCAGCGTTGCTCGGGTGTAATGAAAGCATTAAAACTAATCCATGGTCCTGGAGCTCAGGCTCTTTGGACGTTGGCACGAAAGACCCAAACATATCACAGTATTCCTTACACCAAAACAACACATTCTTACTTACCATTCTTACTACAGCTACCGTAATACCTCAAGTCTCTATCTGGTCCCTATATGTACAATTTGTTTGTGGTTGGTGAGCAATAAAATAACAAAATTAAAAAAAAGACTAAAAAAACAATGAATATTTACAATGAATACAATTTATATACAAAAAACTTAAACAAAATAGTGTTGGTAATACCCCTGACAACCAACCCTTAATTATGACAGAAAAATCAGTCAACTGGACTTAATTAATGCGGAAAGCAGTTTAGAACAATTGCGATTAAAAGATTTTAAAAAAAGATACAGGAAAACTATGCCACGGCGATGGGGAAGTGACTGACGCTGTGGTGTCGGGTCGGTACCGATCCTCCTTTAGGTTTTGTCAAAGATTTCTAGATATATTTTAAGAGACAGAAGTGACAAACTGAGCCTTCTTTAGATTTTGTCAAAGATTTATAAATATATTGCAAGAATTTTTAGTTGTATTGCCAGAGACAGATGTTACAAACTGACCCGCCTTTAGATTTTGTCACTCCATATATTGAAAGAATTTTTAGATATATTGCCAGAGACAGATGTGATAAACTGAGCCTCCTTTGGATTTTGTCAAACATTTCTATATATATTGCAAGGATTTTTAGTTATATTGCCAGAGCCTGATATGACAAACCAACCCTCCTTTAGATTTTCTCACTAGATATATTGAAAGAATGTTTAGATATATTGCCAGAGACATATGTTACAAACTGACTCTCTTTTAGATTTTGTCAAACATTTCTATATATATATATATATATATATATATATATATTGCCAAAGCCAGATGTGACAAACCAACCCTTCTTTAGATTTTTTAAGAGTTTTTAGATATATTGCAAGAGCCAAATTGTGACAAACAGACCTTCCTTTAGATATTGTTAAGAATTTTTAGATATATTGCCAGAGCCAGGTGTGACAAACTGAGCTTTCTTTAAATTTTGTCAAAAATTTATAGATATATTGCAAGAATTTTTAGATGTATTTCCAGAGACAAATGTGAAAAATTGACCCTCCTTTAGATTTTGTCACTAGATATATTACAAGAGTTTTTAGATATATTGCCAGAGACAGATGTTACAATCTGAGCCTCCTTTACATTTTGTCAAACATTTCTATATATATTGCAGGAATCTTTAAATATACTGCCAGAGCCATATGTGACAAACCGACCCTCCTTTAGATTTTGACAAGAACTTTTAAATTGAACCCGTTATTTAATCTACATATGTAGTTGTTTGTTCTCGTTCTACTGTCCATTTCTACGGATATCTTCTTCTATGTACCGTATCCCTTCACGACGTAGGTGATCATGGCTTTTCATACCTCTTTATACCTAATAGCTCTTAACACGTTTTCTCCTGTTACCCATCTCAAACCCTGCTCTAATATCCATTTGCTCGTCCATTAAGTATGTTACACTTTGCTTTCCCCATCTCTCTTTCCCTTTATCTGACATTTATCAGACTCTCGAAGCCCTCCATCCTCATCGCTTGTCTCAGAAACTTCAGCTGTCTTTTCCTGATGTTAAGTATGTTTCTTTTTCTTTGCCTTTCTCGCCAAAACCTCATCATTGATTACATGTTCGGTCCATAGTATCCTCAGCCTCCTTTTGTAGAAAAACATTTCGGTTGCTTCAATCTTTCCTTCATCTTTGAGTAGATTGTCCAGCGTTCACTGTCTTACTGAAGAACAGACATCACATAGCGATTCAGTATTCTCTTCTGTCGTGGACTCGGTAAAATGTCCAGCAAGAATAACATAGAACAACCAAAATAGAAAATAACGAATATATATTAAACACTGCAAAATACAACAATTGGAACTTTGTTAAAGAACGATAATACGGTTAGTGAGTAATACTATAATTCGATACTCGAACTGGGACTCGTAATGGTCGTTACGGTAGCAGTGTTCGGAGTTGACTATCGGTTACGTTCAGGGCGTTCTCCTCCGGCTATCCACTAGCTACTCCCAGACTACTCATTCTCATCTCTTGTGAGGGGAAGGTATATGTAATGGTTGGAAGAGTTCATTCCGTTGTGGGTGATGCTGCAATGACATCTTTGTTTTCAACGAAATTTTCCTGTCTCTCGATACCCTATTCAGCTTTTGGAATGCATCCTTGGCCATTCCATTTCGCATTTAGATCTCAGTGTCGCACTTTACAACACTTCCCAGGTATTCCAATTTCTGTATCTGCTTAATTTTAGTATCCCCAGCTCGTAGTTGGTATTTTGAGCTCCTCTTTTTACTGATGACCATGCATTCATTTTTACTGTAGTTTATATACAGATCCTTCTGTAGGATGTCTTGTAGTTTCCTTTCCCTGTCTGCTATCTGCACTGTATCATCTGCGTATCTTATATTGTTCAGATTCCGTTTGAATTTTTATTACAGCTCGTTTATTAGTCGTCCTGTTTTCACCGTGTTTGAAACATCTGAAATAATTTCACTCTTTTTCTTTCTTATGATTTTATTTGTTCCCATAGCGTTTCAGTCGAACCATTCTACGATCTTCTTAATACACCAACCGAAACCTTCTTCAAACAGCAAAAATCACACAAAAAGAAAAAGAAGGAAAGAATTTCAAATGTCCGACAATCTGGCTTTAACTTTTTTAAATGAATTTCTTGATTATTAATAACTAGCAGTATAGCCCAGCGTTGCTCGGGTGTAATGAAAGCTTTAAAACTAATCCATGGTCCTGGAGCTCAGACTCTTTGGACGTTGGTGCGAAAGACTAAAAAGCAATAGTTGTTTTCAGTTAATGCGAAACCGTAGATTGAAAGAAAAATGAATGGATGTAAGTCAAATTTTGATTTCCTGGTATCGATATCAAATTTTCTGCACTATTGTAAGAACTGCAACCTTGAAACTTCTGAATATCGTTTCTTATGTCTTTGTCTGTGAGTGTCTCAAATTTGATTAAAATCGGACCATTCCTTCGATAATCCGATTTATTCGATTATCGATATTTATCGGGGGTACCTCGACACAAAACCTAGTCAAGAACACTCGCAGACGCTTATAGTACAACTGTGTACATTTTCAAGAAAATCGGTTCAGTCGTTTCGGAGTCTATAGGTAACGGACACACACCCAGACAAAGTTCCATTTATAAATAAGTTTAGATGTGTGCGATCAACGTTTTATTTTATTTTTTTTACAAAAATGGTGATTCATAAATGTCATGAATTCATTTCTGACACTAGGTCTCTGGTTGGGACCTGGAAAGACAATAAGTATACAACAGAAACAAAAAGAAAACATAATAATAACAATAACAATAAAAATGCAACAATAAAAAAAACTATTGTAATCATAAAAAATAAATCTAATGAGCGAGAAAATGTTTTCGATTGATGCCATCAGTTGCTGGTTAATAGTCCCATGGCACCTATCAACCATGATTCTCTATATTAAACGATCAATTTTTAGGAGTTTAATCCTCATTAAATACTTTGTTATTTATAGTTTTATTATAGAAAGTGTTGTGGGATCTCCCGTTTTTGTATATGATAATGGACTCGACGTAGTATACATATACCCCTGCCAAAGACATTTGAAGAGGAGAGAGAGAGAGAGAGAGTATTCGTAGAGATACGTACGAGTTATTAGAGAGCACCGAAACTGATACGTAAGTTACCGCGAGATATCGAAGTTACCCAAAGACGACTGCATCAGAAGTCAGACGAGGTCTGAGCTGCACTCTGCTCGAATAATATACACGGATACACTATTTCCAACGACTTCACTTCAAGCCTTGTATATATTTATTTCTTACTAATAGTATTCCTGGATGTACTAACGTGCGTTCAAATTTGTATATGACGTTCAATATAACCTACTTTTCTATTTCCATATCTGTTCTGGTGTTCATTATTTTGTGCAATTCCTGACCCGGAAACCACAACAGCAAAAAAAGAAGCGTATTGAACTCTTATGTAATGTTGGTACATCTATTAGGTACGTGAATGCGAGAAAACCTCTTCACTCATAAGTAAGAAACTTGAGATAACAGAAATGTTGTTCTACAGAAGGATCCTGAGAATATCATGGACTGCACATGTGAGCAACGTCGAAGGAAACATACATCGAATCAGAGGGTGACAGTTGATGTTTCTCGGGTACATACTGAGGAAAGTGGGCTTGGTTAATTCGACGCTCACAGTTCATGCGGAAGGCAAGAGAGACAGAGGAAAGTCGCGAATAACCTACCGAACGAGCTTGTGTAATTAATTGGCAGGGTTAGGGTTAGGAGTGAGAGCAAAAATGACAAGCCTTACTTAAAGCTAGGAGGCTGTGAAAACTCATGATCACCCATGTCCTGAAAGAACACGACACATACAAGAAGAAAAAGAAGAAGAAGAAAGTACCGAAGAAAAGAAGAGAAGAAGAAAAAGAACAAAGAGAAGAAAGAGAAGAAGAAGAAAAAGAAGAATTTGAATGGTAATAATAAAATAATATGAATCTAAAGCTATCTAAACTTATTTATAAATTGAACTTTGTCTGTATGTGTGTCCGTGTGTGTGTCTGTTACCTATAGACTACGAAACGGCAGAACCGATTTTCATGAAAATTTACACAGTTCTACTATAAGCGTCTGCGAGCGTTCTTAGCTAGGTTTTGTGTCGAGGTATCCCCGATAAATATCGAAAATCGATAATCGAAAAAATCGGGTTATAGAAGGAGTGGTCCGATTTTAATCAAATTTGGTACACTCATAGACAAGGACATAAGAAACGATATTCAGAAGTTTCAATGCTGCAGTTCTTACAATAGTGCAGAAAATCGATAATGTATATATATATATATATATATATATATATATATATATCAGAGGCAAGATGTTTGTGTGGGTGTCAGTTTATCTGCCTGTATGTCTGTATTTTTTCAGCCCTTTTATTTTAGTTTTTGCTTCGGGTTTGGCTCTAAGTAGGTATAATTGTAGCTCTTTGTCTCAGCCATGATGCCATTTACTCAGAGGACTTATTTAGCCTTCAAAATTTAGTTTATGACAAAAAATACTTATTTGATATCGATACCAGGTAATCAAAATTTGACTTACATCCATTCCCTTTTTTTTTTCAGTCTACAGTTTTGCTTTAACTGGAAACAGCTATTGCTTTTTAGTCTTTCGTGCCAACGTCCAAAGAGTCCGAGCTCCAGGATCATTGATTAGTTTTAAAGCTTTCATTACATCCGAGCAACGCCGGGCTATACTGCTAGTATAAATATATAAAAGTAAGTGTTGACATTCACACGGCTTTCGCTGATACTTGTATCCTGGCAATGACTTTTTCAGCTGTCAGCTTATATATAAGGAATCAATCGGAAATCGATGATTAACCACTTCTTCTTCTTCTTCTTCTTCTTCTATGTGCTCTGTCCTTTCAGGACGTAGGCGATCATCGCTTTCCACGTCTTCCTATCCCTGGTGACTCTTAGTACGTTTTCTCCTATTACAACACGTAACCTCTATTCCGTCATCCACCTGGTCAGGCCCTTCAAATATGTCATTCGCTGCTTTCCTCTGTCTCTTTTCCTTTCTATCTGGTCTGTCAGTATCAGGTTCTCCAAGCCCTCCTTCCTCATTGCATGTCCCAGGAACTTTAGTTGTCCCTTTCTGATGCTCACTATTAATTTTGTTTTCGTTGACATTTTTTCTAACATCTCATCATTATTCACATGCTCGGTCCATGATATCCGCAGCATCCTTCTGTAGAACCACATTTCCGCTGCTATAAGTTCTTTCCTCATCTTCGATGATATTGTTCAACATTCACTGCCGTATTGAAGAACTGACATCACATAGCAATCTAACACACTTTTACGCAGCACAAAATGATTTGACATGAGCGAGGTATTGTCTTATTTGGACAATTGTGTGTCCTCCTGCGAGCTTGAAGGCCAACATTTGAAGCAGAAATATCACCACAGGCGGCGCATGCTGCTCTCTTATCATCCAGCCTTTGAGCCTTGTCATCTTCAAATTGGTTCACATCACTATGAACTGAATAACGCCACTGGTTGCTGATAATTCCCGATGCGTCGAGAGAAAACCCGCAGGCATTTAGTCTTTCTTCCAGGTTGTCCCTATAGCTTAGTAGATGCTTGCCCCTACGGCTGGCTTCTTTAATGATATCTGAGAAAAAAATCTCTCGAAGCTTGAAGTCTGCCATGCACACAACATACCCAGCTCAACGTAGTTAGGTCATCATGACACCACTTCAATACCTGGCAGACCGGCACGGTTTTTTTTTATAATCATTTTACTCCAAGCAAGGCAGGCCCATCACTGGTGCGCAAGTGGGTTACAGTGATAAAATAAATGAGATACAGGGAACGTTGAAGAAAGGATAAGAGATAGATGAAAATCACGTAGATAAAAGTGAAAAGGTGGGACCTAGATGCAAATATAGTATCTAATCTAAACTTATTTATAAATGGAACTTTGTCTGTGTGTGTGTCCGTTACCTATAGACTCCGAAACGGCTGAAACGATGAAAATTTACACAGTTGTACTATAAGCAACTGCGAGTGTTCTTAGGTTATGTGTCAAGGTACCTCCGATAAATATCGAAAATCGATAATCGAAAAAATCGGGTTATAGAAGGAGTGGTCCGATTTTAAGCAAATTTGATACACTCATAGACAAAGACATAAGAAACGATATTCAGAAAGTTGTAGTTCTTACAATAGTGCAGTAAATTGATAATATATATATATAAAAGGCAAGATGTTTGTGTGTGTCTGTTTATCTGTCTGTATGTCCTTTATACAAATCCACAATTTTTATCCGATTCTCACGAAACTTCACACAAATATTCTTTACGCTGAGTCTCAGCTCCAGGACCATGGATTAGTTTTAAAGCTTTCATTACACCCGAGCAACGCCGGGCTATACTGCTAGTAACGCATAAATACATGTGGTTGGAGAATCAGGGAGAAAAAGCTCGTCATAGCAGTTGTCATGAAAATACTTTAAGAAAAGACATAAAGAAGCAACATCAGGTAGGTGAGAAAGTGACTCCCATAGCCTGCATATTATCCTCCATATTATCCTCTATATTATCCATATTATCCTCCATATCCTGCATATTATCCTCTATATTATCCATATTATCCTCCATATCCTGCATATTATCCTCTATATTATCCATATTATCCTCCATATTATCCTCTATATTATCCATATTATCCTCCATATCCTGCATATTATCCTCCATATTATCCTCTATATTATCCTCCATATCCTGCATATTATCCTCTATATTATCCATATTATCCTCCATATTATCCTCTATATTATCCATATTATCCTCCATATTATCCTCTATATTATCCATATTATCCTCCATATCCTGCATATTATCCTCTATATTATCCATATTATCCTCCATATTATCCTCTATATTATCCATATTATCCTCCATATCCTGCATATTATCCTCCATATTATCCTCCATATCCTGCATATTATCCTCTATATTATCCATATTATCCTCCATATTATCCTCTATATTATCCATATTATCCTCCATATCCTGCATATTATCCTCCATATTATCCTCCATATCCTGCATATTATCCTCTATATTATCCATATTATCCTCCATATTATCCTCTATATTATCCATATTATCCTCCATATCCTGCATATTATCCTCCATATTATCCTCTATATTATCCATATTATCCTCCATATCCTGCATATTATCCTCTATATTATCCATATTATCCTCCATATCCTTCATATTATCCTCCATATTATCCTCTATATTATCCATATTATCCTCCATATCCTGCATATTATCCTCCATATTATCCTCTATATTATCCATATTATCCTCCATATCCTGCATATTATCCTTCATATTATCCTCCATATTATCCTCCATATCCTGCATATTATCCTCTATATTATCCATATTATCCTCTATATTATCCATATTATCCTCTATATTATCCTCTTATCCTCCATATCCTGCATATTATCATCCATATTATCCTCCATATTATCCTCCATATTATCCATATTATCCTCCATATCCTGCATATTATCCTCCATATCATCCATATTACCACATCCTCTATATTTATCATTTTTGAGACACTTAAGCTCATTTGAAAATGGCAAAACTTTTAGGTTCAAACCAGGTATGGAATCAGCTTTCAATGATTTCGTTGTATCACTGTCAATAACTTTTTAACGAGGAATAAAAAATCTCGTCGATGGCAGAGGTGCATAGATGCTCAAGGCTCGTATTTTGACTAGTTTCAACATTTCTACTGTTAATTTTTTAAGAATAAGATTATGTTTCTGAAATCGGCGTATTACTTTTGTAACAAGCTAATATACATATATTCTATATAAATTAAACCTGCGTTTGTGAATCGATGTGGATAAATTTTGGGTTAAATAGCAGGACGGATTGGATTCTATAGCCTTGATTGGTAACCAGTCTAGCGCAGGAAGTAATGGCAGCCTACTGCGGGAAAATATTCTGCCCAGTCAGTCATGTCTCTTTCGAGACATGGTCGCCCAAGCGTGTATCTTGTATGGCACTTAACTGACTGATCCTAATCTAAAATGTATCACTTTTATTAAAGCTTTTCGCGTTTGAAATAGAGATCCTAATTTAAATTTTTACCTTGAAGAGTGTGTGCTACATCTATTGGTTGAGTTTTAAGAAATATTAAGAAAGAAAATATATTCTTCGTTATGGATCGAACCTGATTCTCCCTTTCTAAAAGAAACGACTATTTGATGAGGTGTACACACTGCTACGCCAACGAAAGTAGCTGCACTGACCGGACAGAAACAGGGTAGCTGCATATTCTACACTACATTTGCAATGAATACCGGCTTACAAATCAGGCTTATTTCGTTCACATCTCACTGGAAAAATAAAACGGTAAGCTATCGATTTCAAGCAACAAATAGTCCAATAATAGAAACCTATGAAGAAACAGTAATCACTGTAGACGCAGAAAGGTGACGGTAATTCATAAAGATATTTACGACAAGCAGATGTGAAAACAACGATTATTAGTACAAGTTTTGTCTCAGATTTCAAACTATCCGTGAACATGTCCAAACGTACCTTAAAAAAAACAAAGAGACAGGAGAAACGCAACACGATTAGTGCAAGATTAATACAAGACAACGATTTCACAAGATAACTTCATCAATATGCTTTTTTTACATTCATGTAGTGTCATGCAGGTTGTGGTCCAGTGGATATCGGCTCGGAACGAGAAACCGGGGAGCCGAGTTCGAATTCCAGTTGAATCCATTGTATTACGCGCAAATACCCTTGGGAAAGGTATTAATCCGTCTCTTCCTTCCAGTTATGGGTTAAATAGCAGAACAGATTGGGTTCTATAGCCTTGGTTGGCAACCAGTCTACCGCAGAAAGCAATGGCAACTTACTGCGGGATAATCTTCTGCCCAGTCAGTCGTGTCACTTTCGAGACATGATCGCCCAAGCGTGTATCACGTATGGCACTTTAATTAACTGATTAAGTGTCATGCGAACGACGACATATCCCATCCCGTATAATCTACACCATGCAGGCAAAACAAACTTTCAAAAACATTTTATCTATTTTTTACGTTTTATCAACCTTTTGTGGATTATTTAAAACCGAAACATATTTTGGATGGTACGTATAGTGATATTTTTGCGAGTGAATATTACTTGAAAGATTTTTTTAAAAAGTAATATTTATTTCTCAAGATATAAACCCTGATATTTAACCTATAGCTAGGGAATATAGGATTAATACCATTCCTAAGGATATTTTCAACAAACCTGAGTGAAATTCAAACTCGGTTCTCCGATTTCTAGTTCCATGCCTCTATTCATTACACCATCCGCACACCAAAGAGGTACAGCATATGTAAGAAAATAGAATCATTAATCTTTTAAATTTTTCCTGTTGCTCGCCAACACATTTTGCCTAAAAGGACAATCCACCTGTTGCATATACAGCGATTTCAGGTGATTGTACATCTTCCTACGTGGCAGCAAATAAAAAAATAAAAATAAAATAAAAAAAATAAAAATGGTGGCAATAGAAATGTGGTTCTACAGAAGGATGCTCAGAATTCCATGAATGGAGTACGTAAACAAAAAATTACAATTACGGAAAATAATTAAAAAAAAAAACAACAAAAAAAAAAACGACACTTATAGTCAAAGACAGATTTTCTTGGATGCATAATGAAGAAAGAGAGCTTGGAGAATTCAACACTCACAGGATATATCGAAAACAAAAAAAGACAATGGGAAGCAGAGGTCCACCTCAAGGTGTGAATAAATGGCGGAATGAGGTTTAAAAAGGAAAGCAATAGGACAAGAAATACTGAGAGCTAAGAGGAATGATAGGTTGCGGGGCACCATGACCGTTCATGCCCTGAAGCGACACGGCATATCGAAGACGACGAACGCAGTACCATCATCGGATCGATATCAATTTCCGTTCGCAAATGATTTGACCTAGTACCGGTTTGCTAACAGATACCGGTCACCGAAGAGGATATTTGCGAAAGTGCTATTATCAAATGATTCGGTCATAATTGAGTTCACAAGTATGGATGATTTGTGGGTCAGAACGTTACGGGCATTTGAGTATTCTATCGATTTTTTTTCTGTGGTTTACTCTTTTCTTCTCTCATAGACCGCTACTTTCTGGAACCGACTCCCAAGAGGATACGCTGTTCCCCACTCGCTATTATCTCGCTATTTTAATGAATGTCGGATGTTCTACGTTCTTGATTTCCACCAGTCTAGGTATTCACAGTTAGGACCGGTCAGATCACATATACTGAGTTGACTCATCCCAATTCCGTTTATATTACATTAGTAAGGAGTAAGTTCCTTTTAGACAGTCTCATCCCCATAACTGTTGCAATGTGAAATGGACTACTGAGTGAATGATTTCCTGATTACTACAATTTAACCTTTGTTATTGTTGTTGCGGACCTACCCATTAACATAGTAATGGACTAACTCAACCTGCATAAATGTCATGTGACTAGTAGTCACCGGGAGAGCACCAGTCTGGTATGAGTCAGACATCCGTAGAGTGACTTACCGAACAGAGACTTTTGATATCCAACACCGCTTGCTCGTCAGCTAGATAAACAAGCTGGCATATTGTACCTTTACCCGTTATTTTGTTAATACAATTGTTTACACTAATCCCGTGTTCCTGCTTTTATTTGTGACCCCTTAAACAGGGTTACAACAGTTACATATCCTACATACTCTCACAATATGTTATATATCCTACAACTGTTATATATCTAATCTAATCTAAGCTTATTTATAAATGGAACTTTGTCTCTGTGTGTGTGTCTGTGTGTGTCCGTTACTTATAGACGCCGAAACGGCTGAACCGATTTTCTTGAAAATTTACACAGTTGTACTATAAGCGTCTGCAAGTCGAGGTATCCCCGATAAATATCGAAAATTGATAATCGAAAAAATCGGGTTAAAGAAGGAGTGGTCCGATTTTAATCAAATTTAATACACTTATAGACAAAGACATAAGAAACGACATTCAGAAGTTTCAAGGTTGCAGTTCTTACAATAGTGCTGAAAATCGATAATATATATATATACTATAGTCATCCGCAGACAGATCTGTTTCGCTGTATCACAGCTCATCAGTACGGTTAGACTCCGATTGCTTTTTAACCTAGGATTGAAACCCGACCGAATTGGCGTCAGTCGGCGATTCTACCTCTGGGCTACGAGCGTTCGGTAGAAGAAGGCAGACTTTTTAGCGCGTATATCATTATACACGCCCAATAACCAGAGTGCTCTAATCCATTATTGAATGAGCGATGCGTATATATATGCAAGATGTTTGTGTGTGTGTGTGTGTGTCTGTTTATCTGTCTGTATCTCCTTTATACAAATCCACAATTTTTATCCGATTCTCACGAAACTTCACACAAATATTCTTTAGGCTGACTCTGAGCTCCAGAACCATGGATTAGTTTTAAAGCTTTCATTACACCCGAGCAACGCCGGGCTATCCTGCTAGTCTTACATATTCTCACAATATGCACCAATCTCTCCTTTGTTTTGTATGTTCTTACAACAGCCAAATTAAGTAATTATCAACCTTGAGTGGCTCATGGGCCTTGTATTTGACAAATTCACCACTTCCTCCACCACTTCCTATCCTGTGTAGCTCCTAGTAGGTTTTTATTTCTTTACTAAAACCCCCGTTCCCCGTTACGCCATCCGTTCACAAGTACGTCAGGTAAGTGTCTCACTTCATTACCCTATGTCCCTTTCACTCAAAATAACCTGTGAGCGTTAAGCTTTCTAAGCACTCTTTCCTCATTATGTGTCCAAGGAATTTCAACTATTTTTCTAATTATTTTAAAAATCTTATCACCCCAAGCAAGGCACTTTACTACCACTGGTGCGCAAGGGATCACATAAGAGGAAAGTTATGAAAAAGAGTGACAGGTTATAGGGAGTGTCAGGAAGTGGGTAAGAGAAGGATGAGAATATTTTTTGAGAGTCGAGTGGACGGAGAAAAGAGCATGAGTGAGAGGATGCAAGTTAGTGAGATAAGAGATGACTATTGACATTACATTTACATTCTTGGAGATTGTAGCTGTCGGGGAAGCAAGTCAACGGTAGGAAATTCCACAGGCGGGAAGTGCGAGAAAAGAAGCTGTTAGAGTAGAAATTGCGTTTACATTTTATTGGTTTCACAGTAAAAGGGTGGGACCTCGTTGTTAACCTTGTGGCTCGATTAAATTCATATATTGGGGGCACCAGGGAGCTAAGTTCATCGGAGCAGAAGCCGTGAAAGTATTTGTAGAAGAGACACAGGGAAGCCACATTGCGCCGGTGAGAAAGTGACTGTATCTGAACTGCTAAGTCGGGATCGATCATATTACAGATTTTCCGTTGGATTTTGTCAGGGACACCTAGGTGGATAGCAGGAGCACCCGATCAGATATAGCAGCAGTATTCAGTGCACAGGCGGATGGTAGATTTATATATGCGCAGGATGGTTTCAGACGGGAAAAACTTCCTGGCCCTACACAAAGAACCGACCTTCTTAGAAGTGGATTTAGCTATGGATTCGTAAAATTAATTCCACTTGAAGTCTGTTGTGAGAGTTAGTGTTTTGCTTTCAGGGAGACTAGCCTAATCCATGTTAATGGCGGGTAGGAACGATTTTCTGTGATGGTTAATATATAGCAGCTTCGTTTTGGAAGCATTAAAATTCACGAACCTTATCTGATTCCTTCGAAGATAAAGTGATACGTTGAGATGTTCTTTTCTAAGCCATATCCCTTAACTATGTAAGCGATTATGGCTCTCCACTACTTCATATCCTTCGAAGTTCTAGCCACTTAATTTTTCCTTAATATACCTCTCAGTCTGTGCTTTCTGACATTCGTCTCTACAATATCGTTAGACTGATAATACGCTGCTCATTTTGACTTCAATATGTCCTGTGAGCATCAGATTCCCCCAGCATTCTTTCCTCATTATATCTCTTAGAAATGGTAATTTTTATTTTCTGATTTTAAGTGTTTTTAAGTGTCTTTAAGATTTTTGTCCCCATTTTCCTTAAAAAAATTTCGTTGCTCTCTTGTTCTGTCGATGATACATTTAAAATTCTTCTGTAGAACGACCTTTTGACCGAAGAAACCAAAAAATGTGAGGCCACTATTACCCCCACTTTATGTAAGGCTACTTTTCAGCATTTACATGGAATTTCACACCCAAGTATCAGATCCATTGTTAGGAGGATTGTACAAAGATTGGCATGGCCGGACATGACAACGGATATACGAACCTGAGTTAAGTATTGCTTGCAATATCGACAATATAAATTAACAAGGTATGCAAAGGCATCGATAAGAATATATAATAACTTTGATGTATATTTTCCTAATGTTCCCATAGACCTTGTAGAACCACTTCCTTCATCGAGGGATGCTAATACTATAAAGTGAATAGCAGCAATAATAAAGTATTGTCTTAAATCACATAATTTTGGATCGTGGCATGCGTCTCCAATCGCAATATTAGTAAGAATCCACTAGGTTGCTTCGTATTCAACACATTATATTATTCGGTGGAGCAATCTCGGATATTCATGAGTCTATCAATCTAATCATCAAAGTCTTGCCTCAAGTTCGCAAGATCCTTAGAGTAGTATTCTGTGTCATAACATGGCTGGTTACTGTAGGTGTTTACTGGGTGATCAGCCCAACTTGCGCCATGGCGATGTGTCCATATAACAAATTCGATATATTCGATTTGTTCACGTGGTGAATTCTTGAGAGTAACGGCCTAGATAGACGTTACAAAGCGTGCGGCATCACTGCTTAGTCACTTTAAAGCATCTTACACGTTTCACCAAACTTTGACGGAACTCAGTCGATGATTGTGCTAGCACAAAGTTAAAACTTACTGACCCTTTTCAGCCATTGATCACGCCAGATTATACGCTCTCACCCAGAAATAGTAATTTAGGTCCGACCAGTATGGCTACCGTATAAACCAGTTTAAATCGTTGGGTGCATGCGTCTGCATAAATAGGGAGGGACAATCGTTCACCTTTTGTAGAACATCAATATGGCAGTCAGTGCAAAATATGACAGTCAGTTAAAGTGCCATACGTGAAACACGCTTGGGCGATCATGTCTCGAAAGAGACATGACTGACTGGGCAAAAGATTATCCCGCAGTAGGTTGCCATTGCTTTCTGCGGTAGACTGGTTGCCCGCCAAGGCTACAGAAACCAATCTGTCCTGATATTTAACCCATAACTGGAAGGAAGAGACGGATTAATACCTTTCCCAAGGGTATTTGCGCGTAAGTAAATGCAATGAATTCAGCTGGAATTCGAACTCGGCTCCCCGATTTCTCGTTCCGAGCCGATATCCACTGTACCACAACGCACATCCACAAAATATGTAGTTTGATAAAATAAAGAAGAAAACAAAATATTAGATTTATAGCTTTTATCAATCAATTTTTGAGCATTTAGAGTTAAAGATCGGCTGAAAATGTGTAGAATTTGCACAGGTTTGGCTAAAATTTCACTTAAGTACCCTGCGTGATACATGCTCGGGGAATCATGTCTTGAAAGAGAAATGTCTGAGTAGGCAGAAGATTTTCTCACAGTAGGTTGCCATTACTTTTGCTTACATACTGATTTCAAAAATAAATTGAGATATTTTCTATTAGCGAATTGTACACACACACACACACACAGATAGAGATAGAGAGTGAGAGTGAGAGAGAGATCATGAGATTCAAGAGAAATCACCCTAGCTAGAGAGAGATATTCGCTGACATAAACGCCAAGTCCATACATATGGACATTGGAGTCCTTTCTAAAGAGGGGAAGCTAACCAGGGATAAAGAAATCAGAGGTAAGAATAGTGGAGTCCAGGTTAGTTTCACAGAGCGCTAAGATGTCAGGTGAGTTTACTTGGAGGAAGGATTCAACGCTGCAAAAGTTGGTACGGATACCACTGACGTTCGAGAAAGAGATGTCAATAGGTTTAAGTGATTTTTGTTTAGCTGCTTTAGTTTTAATCCTTAATTCGTGTGATGTCATAATTAGAGTTTTTTTTTTTTGGTAAGGAGAGGGCCTTGTACCTATGCTTCATTGATTACGCGAAAGCATTCGACAAAATACGACACAAAGAATTGATGGAAATGATAGGAAACCTCGACATTTTCGGCAAAGATATAAGAATAATCAAGAATCTCTACTGGCAGCAAACGGCCTGCATACGGACAGGTAACGACCTCAGTAGATACACAAAGATAGAAAAAGGCGTAAGACAAGGCTGTGTCTTTTCACCGGATTTGTTCAACCTATACAGCGAGAATATTTTGAGGACCCTAGATGACACACCAGGATTTATTATTGGAGGCCACAACCTGAACAACATAAGATACGCGGACGATACAGTACTGATTGCGGACACGGAAAGGAAACTGCAAGATCTCATACAGAAAGTAGCAGTGGAGAGTGACAAGATGGGACTACAAATAAACTTTAAGAAAACTGAATGCATGGTCATCAGCAAAAGATACAACCCAAAATGCCAAATACAGGTGGGGGATAACAGAATCAAACAAGTCCAAGAATTTAAGTACCTAGGAAGTGTTCTAACAGGAGATGGAAAGTGCGACACGGAGATCCGAAGGCGAATTGGCATGGCAAAGGACGCGTTCCAGAAGATGAGCAAAATACTAACACACAGGAAGATCTCAATAGAAACGAAGAAAAGAGTGCTAGACTGCTACGTGATGTCAGTTCTTCAGTACGGCTGTGAATGCTGGACAATATCATCGAAAATGAGGACAAAACTGGAAGCGGCCGAAATGTGGTTCTACAGAAGGATGCTACGGATATCGTGGACTGAGCATACAAGCAACGACGAAGTGTTAGAAAGAATGGCAACAAAAAGGAAATTGATGCTGAGCATCAGGAAGAGACAACTGAAGTTCCTGGGACATGCAATGAGGAAGGAAAGCCTGGAGAACCTGATACTGACTGGTCAGATAGAAGGAAGGAGAGACAGAGGAAGGCAGCGGATAACATATTTGCAGGGCCTGATCAGGTGGATGACGGAACGGGGGTTGCCAGGAGCAACAGGAGCAAACATACTAAGAGCCACAAGGGATAGGGAGACGTGGAGATCCATGATCGCCTACGTCCTGAAGGGACAGGGCACATAGAAGAAGAAGAAGGAGAGGGCTAGAATAGTAGTATCAGTCGGTTGTCGAATACAACATGTGTAGGAAGGAAACTAGCTCAGACTGCAGCATAATGTGACCTCAGGTTTGCCCACCGGAAGCACTTGCAGGGGAACCCATCCATGTGCGACATAGCATTACATGAGACCTCGATATTCAACTATTGATCAGAGCAGCTTCTCAAGACGCTACGCAAGCGTTCGGGCTTCTAATTACCAGTCGGAAGTAGTAACCAGGAAACTGCCAACCCGGTACCCTCAGAATGAAGAGACGTCGCCACCATTCACACACATTGCAAAAAGCTTACAACAGCACTACTCTTAAGACCTGAGGAAAGAAAAGAAACCGGGAAACAAGGGATGAGCCTCTACTCTTGTTCAAAAGAAAAGAGAGGAGTATGAACCGGGCGATAGTAGGGTCTATCTACTCCAATTTAAAAAAAAATAAAAGAATTCCCTAAGTTTTAACTTAGTTTAAGCCATTAATAATCGCTACACGAGAATTTTAACATAACCTTCCTTAGAAATTAAAAAAAAATCCTTGTACCCGGATGCCTAAAAGACATGACACAAGTATATTTTAAAATTTATCCAACGATATATGCAACAGAAACATAAATAAACAAGTAAATTTAAGTTTTGAAAATTATATATTCAGAAAAATGGTTAGTCAAGCTTACCAAAGAGTGATTATGCTGTCATCAGAATATTAACCGAGTCGAGTGAAACTTTAAATTCATCATGGTGAATTCCATTTCACTTGGCCTCTAGTTTCGTTGACGAGAGAGAGACGCCGAAAACCTCTATTAGAGGATTCAAGTTTCTACAGCTTCAAAAGGAAAATTAAAATTTAGTCCATGCTGTCCGGACTCCTAAAAGATCTAACTGAAATCTTAACTGAAATAAGTATATTTTAAAAGTTATCTAACGCTATATGCTACAAAATATAAATAACACACACACACACACACACACACACACACACACACACACACACACATATATATATATATATCCGCAAACAGGTCTGTTTCGCTGTATCACAGCTCATCAGTACGGTTAGACATCCAATTGCTTTTTACCCGACCGAATTGGCGTCAGTCGGCGATTCTACCTCTGAGCTATGGGCACTCGGTAGAAGAAGGCAGTCTTTTTAGTGTGTATATTATCATTATACACGCCCAATAGCCAGAGTGCTCTAATTCATTACTGAATGAGCGATGCGTATACCCTAGAGCAGCTACTGTTTTTCAAAGCCTACCATTCTTCCAGAGTTCTCAATCAGGGTGTGAGAGCGTAAATAGTCATAGATAGATAAATAGAAATATATATATAAATACTTATATAGTTGTGAATTAATTGTACATTGCGACACGGAAATTTCTATGTTTCGAGATAGATTCTCTTCATCAGGCAATGTTTGATGTTGGTTGTACAGATGAATTACATGTAAATGTAAATCATCTGTAGAAACAATCTTCTGTAAAAACATGTACAGATGATTTACATTATTTTAAGCTCTATAATATTTATTATATTGCGTACTGTTCATAATAAAATAAATACCGGGGCACTCAAAATAATAAAACCTTGAGTCCTCTTCACCTGGAATTATATATATATATATATATGTGTGTGTGGAGAGAGAGAGAGAGAGAGAGAGAGAGAGAGAGAGAGAGAAACAGAGACATTGAACGAATTGACCATGATATGCGAAACTAAAGTTGTTTAATGGTTTATGCCTTTTTAACATTTACTAATTACAATGTACGGACTAATTATCTCACCCTCTCCATCCTCTCTCTCTCCCTCATATATATATATATATATAAGGCATTTTCTAAGGCAATGCTGAAATTTATAGAACAGACACGCAAAATTAAGCATTTCAGTCATCTAACATAATAATGTGCGTTGTGGTGCAGTGGATATCGGCTCGGAACGAGAAATCGGGGAGCCGAGTTCGAATTCCAGCTGAATTCATTGCATTCACTTACGCGCAAATATACACTTGGGAAAGGTATTAATCCGTCTCTTCCTTCCAGTTATGGGTTAAATATCAGGACAGATTTGGTTCTATAGCCTTGGCTGGCAATCAGTCTACCCCAGAAAGCAATGGCAACCTACTGCGGGATAATCTTCTGCCCAGTCAGTTATGTCTCTTTCGAGACATGATCGCCCAAGCGTGTTTCACGTATGGCACTTAATTGACTGACTGAACATAATAAATCTTTTTATTGGGGTTGCAGTTAAGGAACCTTAAAAAGCGACGTGCCATATGTTTTGAACTGTGGAATAAGTCTGTAGAACAGGATGAAAGTATCTTGCCTCTCGCTCATTTCTGCGAACTTTCATTATCTGTTTTGTTCACTTTTCAACATGAAATTCGAATGTCCTTTTTTATCCGATTCGAATCCTTCAGGCCAGTACAATTATTAACTTTGAGATTCCTTTGAAAAGAGAAATCAGAATCCTTAAGCAAATGAGCCAAAGGAAATTAATGAATAGCACGCATCTGAAAAACTGCTGTTCAAATTTTGAGAAAAGTCAAGAAAAAGGTCTACTACTTAGCGAACAAATATGCCAAGGATATTCTGATGCCTGAGAATCATAGAATTTCTAAAAATAAACCTGCAAATAATAAAAAAAAAGCATTTATCTGTCTACAGATCAGAGACAAGAAATCCAGATAGATTCAATGCTGAACTGAGATCTTTATAACTGGACTGTGGGGCATGGCTTTCCTCCGAAATCTATCTATGCGGTTGGGAAATGAAGAAAATTCTCACTTCCGGAGAAGAGTGAGAGAGACTTGAACGTATTTCTATTCCTTTGTGCCATAGAGAAAGGTCCAACATGCAGAAGAATTTTTTAATTGAAAATTTAGAACGATCTGCGGAACAAGGAATTTCTATAGAAGCAGTCGTGATTTTTTCACGTTGAACCCCTTTTTTTCTGCATTCGTATGCTACACTTTGGTTATATGTTTCAGCATTTAACTTTCAAATGGAAGACATAGTCCCATGATATTAACACTACACTATTACTTAATATCCTGATTATATATATATATATATATATATATATATATATATATATAAACATTTAATATCCTAATTTATATCCTTATATATATATATATATATATACTTAATATCCTGATTAATTCCTTATATATATATATATATATATATATATATACTTAATATCCTGATTATATCCTTATATATATATATATATATATATATATATACATACTTAATATCCTGATTATATCCTTATATATATATATATATATATATATATATATATATACATACTTAATATCCTGATTATATCCTTATATATATATATATATACACTTAATATCCTGATTATATCCTTATATATATATATATATATACACTTAATATCCTGATTATATCCTTATATATATATATATATACACTTAATATCCTGATTATATCCTTATATATATATATATATATATATATATATATATATATATACAGTAATATCCTGATTATATCCTTATATATATAAACTTAATATCCTGATTATATACTTATATATATCCAAATGAATATGGAATTAAGAAAATATTTGCAACGTTCAAAACATTAATTTAAAATAGTGCACAATATAAAAATTGAGCAGTGAATATTTATTATAAATTAGACTTTAGAACATGTAAAAACTACAATCTACTACAAAATTGTACATATTGTTTCGGCATTGAAAGAAAAATGTCTCATCATGTAGTTAGTAATGATCGTAATCATTAGTAAGGCATCCTCCGGTAGTTAGGAATAATGGTAAACATTAGTAATAATTATTATCATTACTAACTACCTGATAAGACATTGTTCTTTCAATGTCGAAGCAAAATGTACAATTATTTAGTAGATTGTAGTTTGAACATGTTCTAAAGTATATATATATATATATATATATATATATAATATATCCTAGTGAGTACAGAATGAGGAAAGAAAATTTTTCCCGTCCAAAACATTAATATATATATATATATATATATATATATATATATACTCACCATAATATATTAAGACCTTTAATGACTTCTCGTTGATCTTTCATGTAAAGTAAAGCTTTATTTATAAAAAATAAGTAAGAAACATGTCACTAAAAGTATAGTTTATCGTTTGTCACTACGTTTTCCCCTCTTTGTGGCAATGTTTGAATTCCACGTCAGAAAAACGACACGTCTTTTGAGGCTAACCAAGAGTCGACCCATTGTTTGGCAACTTCCTCAAAATGAAAGTGCTGCTCTTTCAGGTTATGTGCCATCGATCGAAACAGGTGATAATTGGACGAGACAATGTCTGGTTAATACTGGTATAGCGGCCGTTTTTATCTTCAAGTCTCGGCTCAAACACATCAATTGTAGTCGATAGAGATTTTCCACGATCGTCTCAGCTTATAATAATTTACATCCAGCTGATCTCACCAAATGCAGAGCAGAAGCTTGGAACAATAGATATTCGACTCTGCCGCCAATGCTGATGCATCGCCGGGCTTACCCCACGATCTTTTTTTTTTTTTTTTTTTGTGGTTGAAGCAGCTGTTCACCCGTGACAAGACGCCGTTCGACGTCTCTCGGCTTCAACTCGTACGGCACCCAACGTACTTGGTTTTCAATTATTTATAATGCTTTCAAACGTTTTAAAACTGTTGTGTGATCAATTCCTAATGATTCTGCAACTTCAGCAGATCTGGAAACGCTATCTGTTGCAAAACAAAGAGAACTTATTCAAGGTCCATATATATATTCTAAAATATATCTCATTATATACATGGTGCAATGAGTAAATTGTCGCCATTTTATTTTTTTAATTTTACGAAAGCGCGTTTTTTTTTATTCTGTTGATTGCAAAGTAGAGTCAGTTGGGCACCGTCTGTGACAAAAAGAGCACCATGATGCAATTTACTCTGCCAGAAATTTTGAAATGCTGTACTGTTTGGCATTCACGCTGAAAGTCTAATAGTGACCACGAAGATACTTAGAGTGACTTGAGAAGGTAGTGCTGTCATAGGCCAAGAGTAGGGCTGCTGGAAGATCCTATGCCTGGCAACAGGACTCTGCACTATGCTACACAAGCAGGAGAACCCGGTTATAGCTGTCAGACAATTTCTGCGACCATACTATTCCTGGTATCTGGCTATCTAACTCCACAGACTGAAGCACTCTTGACAATTATGTGTGGGGGTGCAGTTGAATAAATGACCAACAAAATTATTTCTAACACCGAAGATGAACTGAAGGCAAGGATTATGGCAGCATTCAACAACAGAAACAAAGAGACTGTCCAGAGCTATACAGGAGATTCCGAAGTCGTCTTGGGACGTAGTTGTAACTAATGTCAATTTTATTGTCATAAATCTACTCTTTAGTATTTCATGACAATTTTGTGTAATTTTGGTAAATATATCCGTTAAAATGAGCTATCAGACTTATTTCCTACTTTGCGTAATTTAGACGACAATTTATCCATCGCACACTGCATACTATTATATATCTCATAATATATATATATATATATATATATATATATATATATATCATAATACCTAACAAAGTTGACGGAAGTTCGAGGTGTAAATACATAATCTCGACTTGTCAAATAAAAACTAAACTACAACACATATCAATTCGGCATTTAATTTCTTTCTTTCGAAACAGCTCCGTTTTGAAGCCACATACTTTACCAATTTTGCATTTACCGTCAATAGAAGCGTACACGTCTGTCTATCTATTCTTTTATCTACTGGCTAATTTGTCTACCGTGAGTTACGGCATACAAGTCGAGAGTTCAAGCCTAAGAAAATATCGCCAAAACTAAGGGTCGACTAATATGGCAGGTATAAAATGCAAATCTTTACCACCGAGTTGTAAATAAGTGGGAGAGCACCCATAACAATTACTATATACGACTTATTTTTATAAGTCGGTGTCTATTGGTGTTAATATAAAGTCTTGCTTAGGCACTCGCCGTAACGTCTGTAAGAAATACTCTGAACACAAACTACAACGTATTTTTTAGACTCATTCTTCTTCTTCTTCTTCTTCTTCTTCTTCTTCTATGTGCCATGTTCATTCAGGACGTAGGCGATCATGGTTCTCCACGTCTCCCTATCACTCGTGGCTCTTAGTATGTTTGCTCCTGTTACAACTCGCAACCCCCGTTTCGTCATCCACCTGATCAGGCCCTGCGAATATGTTATCCGCTGCCTTCCTCTGTCTCTTTTACCTTCTATCTGGCCAGTCAGTAACAGGTTTTCCAAGCTCTCCTTCCTTATTGCATGTCCCAGGAACTTCAGTTGTCTCTTCCTGGAGCTCACTATTAATTTCCTTTTTGTTACCATTCTTTCTAACACCTCATCGTTGCTCGCATGCTCAGTCCACGATATCCGCAGCATCCTTCTGTAGAACCACATTTCCGCTGCTTCCAGTTTTGTCCTCATTTTCGATTATATTGTCCAGCATTCACTGCCGTATTGACATCACATAGCAATCCAGCACTTTTTTTTTTGTTTCCAGTGAAATTTTCTTGTGTGTTAGTACGTTACTTAGCTTCTGGAACGCGTCCTTTGCTATGCCAATTAGCCTTCGGATCTGTGTCGCACTTTCCATCTCCTGTTAGAATATTTCCTAGGTGTTTAAATTTTTCATTAGAGTTCTTTATTTAAGTCACTAGACTTGTTCATTCTGTCATTGGAAGTGTGTTATTTACTCCGCAACACTTATCCTAACCCCCCTCTTTTACTGAAAGAGCTCAGGTTGTATATATTGTTTTGTGTGTAAACAGTCAGTTAAGTGCCATACGTGATACACGCTTAGGCGATCATGTCTCGAAAGAGACATGACTGATTGAACAGAAGATTTACCCTCAGTATGTTGCCATTACTTTCTGCGGTAATCGGCATGAAAGTATTGTGAAACAAGAGACGAAGCAGAAGCAGAATAAGCCAATTCAATGATTCCAAAGAGTACAGTAACCTTGCAGACTGGCATATAACAGTTGATTATATTTTATGCAGAATTGTTTCATCCAAGAAACAAAAACGAAAAAAAAACCCCCAAAAACAAAAACAAATCAATAACAGATGATGCCTATTCCGAATTCATTAGGGTTTAGAAACAGCATTTTTTTACTAAACAAATACTAAATAAAATAAAAAAAACAAAAGAAAAATGGTCAAGACAGTGATTACATCCTGTTTAGTTTATTGAAAGAGAGCAGGTTGTATATACTGTTTTGTGTGCAGTCACTTAAGTGCCATAAATACACGCATTGGGCGATCATGTCTCGAAAGAGACATGACTGACTAGACAGAAGATTATCCCGCAGTAGGTTGCCATTGCTTTCTGCGCTAGACTGGTTGCCAGCCAATGCTCAGGAACCCAGTCTGTCCTATTATTTAACCCATAACTGGAGGGAAGAGACAGATTAATAGATTTCCCAAGGGTATTTGCGCGTAAGTGAATGCAAGAAATTCCAGTGGAATTCGAACTCGGTTCTCCGATTTCTAGTTCCGAGACGATATCTACTGCACCACAACGCTTTACTAAATACCAAATGTAACTTATGACAGGTCGGGATTTCCGACTGGATGAATTTACTCAAACTCTGGAGAATCATGAAGACAGAATAGAATTTAACATAGCGATATTGTGTTGGATAACAAGAAAGACAAATAAAAACTGAATCGAAAGCTTAAGGAACGGATGAGAAAAAGAAACATACAGTAAGTTCTATTTTTGTTGTATCTAAATTTACATCGGTTATAATATAAAGTCTTGCTTAGGCACTTGCTGTGACGTCTGTAAGAAATAATTTAAACACTGACTCCAACGTATTTTTTAGACTTATTAAAGTTCTTTATTTAAGTCACTAGACTTGTTCATTCTGTCATCGGAAGTGTATTATTCACTCCACACCACTTTCCGTAACATCCCCCCGCCGCTGAGGTTGCCACAAATAGATCTCACTAAAACTTGTTTGGTGAACATATTTAGCATACAACACTGAAATTAATATAAACAATAACATAAAATTATTATTTAATTAAAGATTCAGCACCCATCACGTCCAACATCTAAGTATATAACTAGAAAAGCATGAAGACTCTAAATGGTTTACCGAGTTGTTACCAGAAACGGTCTCTTTGGTCTGTAGCAGAAGACGGAAAGTGCGACACAGAGATCCGAAGGCGAATTGGCATGGCGAAGGAAGCATTCCAGAAGTTGCGTAAAGTATTAACAGGACAATTTCGCTAGAGACAAAGAAGAGAGTACTGGATTGCTTCAATATACCAGTGAACGCTGGATAATATCATCGAAGATGAAAAAAAAAACAAAAAAACTTGAAGCAACTGAAATGTGGTTCTACAGAAGGATGCTGCGGATATCATGGATCGAACATGTGAGCAATGATGAGGTTTTTGAAAGAATGGAAACAAAAAGGAAATTAATACTGAGCATCAGGAAGAAACAGCTAAAGTTCCTGGGACATGCAAATGAGAAAGGAGGGCTTGGAGAACCTGATACTAACAGGCCAGATAGAGAGAAAAAGAGATAGGGGAAAGCAGCGGATAACATATTTGAAGGACCTGATCAGGTAGATAACGGAACGAGGGTTGCGTGATGTAACAGGAGAAAGCGTGCTAAAAGCCACCAGGGATAGGGAGACGTGGAAAGCCATGATCGCCTACATCCTGAAAGGTCAGGGCACATAGAAGAAGAATTGCACTAGGGGATCATTAAGAGGATGAGAGTAACTCGAGTATATATTTATATTATTAGGACTGTTGTCCTTATCTTTGTCATTTCACGACGTTTCGACCGTTGCAAGCTCCGACCTTCTTCAGGTGCTAAGAATTTCGACCCGAAGAATAACCAGAATAATGTAAATAGTGGAAATACTATCTCATCTCAGAAGTATAAACAAATACTGAGTGATACTATGTTTTGCAATAACATACAATACATGAGAATACTGTAAAAATACATAGTGTAGTGTGTAATCTAGGGTAATAATATTTTATAGGAGCTGATGTCGACGTTAATGCGTAGATCCGTCTAATTTTAAGCATTTGCAAAGTTATATCAATACAATATACAATACCTACAGGTGTGTTTTATAGGTTGTTTGCTATACAACGCATACAGAAAGGTAATACGGTTAACGTCTCAATATACAGGTAATAGGTGTAACCTTATCTAGTTTTGGCACAAGTTATCGTATGACTTCATTTACCGGTTGGTCTAAGTTTTGAGAAACTAGTATCCTGCTATGTGTTTGGGGGTCGACCTAAACGATATAGACCAAATGGTAGCAACCCCCCGGCTCTCGCGCCACATCCGGCCCGCGAAGTAGTTTTGTCAGGTCCTCCAACTTAACACCTCGACACTATCTAATTAATCTGCTGAGAAAGTGGCAGATAAATTATCACTTAGAGTTCAGAGACTTGCAAAGCCACGACTTTTTTTAATCAAAATTTAATTTCAAATCCACTGCTGTCTTTCTTAAGAAATCTATTTTGGCAAACGGAAAATATAAAAGTCTATTGAATAATGCGAAAACGATGGTATCATTATTTGGAAGAATATATGCTAGATAACAACGTTTTTACGAAAAAGAAATATATTAAAAATTGTTTAAGAACAAGATTGGGTGATGACCACTTGGATGAAGTTTTGTTCTTGTCATCAACAAATACATCAACTGATGTGGAGAAGTTGTCGAACAATAAGGAGAAACAAATGTTTTATTAGATAATTCGCCATTTCTAACTGTATTTTGTTGTTTTAAGGAATTTTCTTTTTTTTTTTGTTGAGTGTGTTCGTTGTTATCCTGTTAGTCTTGCAATAAAATGAAGAACCTTGTTTAAATCTGGTGGACTTCTGGGCGGAGCAGTCTGAAGTCGAGACAATTTATTATAGTACATTTGATATCATACACCTCTTTCGAGACTTTGCATAGCTGTCTGACCCGCTCACATCAAAAGGTTGCCGACCCCTGGTCTAGACTGTCAATTAGTTGTTCTACGGCCTTTATTTGCGATGGAGGTTACTTCAAGGAAGCATACAAAAATTGTAACGCTTCACTAACACACTGGCAAGCTTTACAGAGAGATCGCGAATATTATTGGTGTCAATATTGAAACTGTCAGTCGTGCCATCAAGGCGAAGAAGCAAACTGGATCTATCAGTCCTAAACGTAAAGGAAAATGCGGTCGGACGAGAAAAACGATTTTTACTGATGTCCATGCATTTCGTTTTCTTGTAGTTTATATGTAGTCCTTTCTTGCGCCTTTCTTTAACTACTTCCTGTAAAAGGTCTTAGTTTCTTTACTGTATCTGTTATCAACACTGTGTCATTTGCGTATCTTATATTGTTTAGAAAAACTGGAAACAACAGCAATAAAGCGGTGGTTCCATGCTCCTCACAACCTTCCAATCAGAGGCCTTGCTGCCGGATGCAGTTTACCGTCATGCCCAAGACCACATTATTTGGAAGAATATATACTAGAGAACAAACTTTTTACGAAAAAGAAATATATTGAAAAATTGTTTAAGAACAAGATTGGGTGATGACCACTTGGATGAAGTTTTGTTCTTGTCATCAACAAATACATCAACTGATGTGAAGAAGCTGTCGAACAATAAAGAGAAACAAATGTGTTATTAGATAATTTGCCATTTCTAACTGTATTTTGTTGTTTTAAGGAATTTTCTTTTTTTTTGTTCAGTGTGTTCGTTGTTGTCCTGTTAGCCTTGCAATAAAATAACCTCGTTTCAATAATCTGAATCTAAACATTTATAAATGGAACTTTGCGTGTGTGTGTGTCCGTTACCTATAGACACCGAAACGGCTGAACAGATTTTCTTGAAAATTTACACAGCTGTACTATAAGCGTCTGCGAGTGTTCTTAGCTAGGTTTTGTATCGAGGTACCCCGGATAAATATCGCAAATCGATAATTGAAAAAATCGGGTTATAGAAGGAGTGGTCCGATTTTAATCAAATTTGATACACTCCTAGACAAAGACATAAGAAACGATAGTCAGAAGTTTTAAGGTTGCAGTTCTTATAATAGTGCAGAAAATCGATAATATATATATAAAAGGCAAAATGTTTGTGTGTGTGTGTGTGTTGTTTATCTGCCTGTATGTCCGTATTTTTTTCAGCTCTTTTATTTTAATTTTTTGCTTCGGGTTTGGCTCTAAGTAGGTATAATTGTACTTCTTAGTCTCAGCATTGATAAACATTTACTCAGAGGTCTTATTTAGCCTTCAAAATTCAGTTTACGACAAAAAAAACTTATTTCATATCGATACCAGGAAATCAAAATTTGATTTACATCCATTCATTTTTCTTTCAGTCTACGGTTTCGCTTTTAACTGGAAACAGCTATTGCTTTTTAGTCTTTCGTGCCAACGTCCAACTCAGTTTTCTTTTCTTGATTTATAATCAATTTATGACAACGAGGCCAAATTCCGTTAATTTGCAGCAATATACAAGTAATCTTCAAAAGAACTCGTCTCCACTATAAACTGGAAAAGAATAGATAAGCCACTATAATAGTATTACTGGAAGTCTATTTTTGTGATTGCGATCAGCTGTCTCGTCGCGTTCTCTTAGCTTTCTTCAATGTTTTGAATTCTTGTTCCTTTCAAGTGGGATTTGATTTTTTAAGAGGAAGAAATCGTACGGGTCGCGATCTAGGGAATATTGTAGTTGTCGACCTTGTTGGCTAAAAGCGTTACTTTATGAATTTGATAACAAATTCGTTGTAAATACAATCCTTGGGTCGGGCAGTGTGTACTTACACTCAGTGGAAACAGGTGATCAATTACTGAACAGTAGTAAAGAACCACCAGGGATAGGAAGATGTGGAAGACCATGATCACCTAGTCCTGAAAGAACAAGGCACATAGAAAGATAAGAAGTGAATAAGAGAACCAGACATGACCAGTGAAATGAGAACAGTCTAACCCTTAAATTAACAAGATCTAGGTTCCGAATTTTTCTGTAGGTTACCTTGATCAATCTACAGATGAGGAGGACCGGAAAGCACACCAAAATATAGATAATAGTCCAATTATAAATAGTGTAAATATAAAAAAAATTAGTCGACATAGTTTAAAGACCAGCAGGCCCAACATACTCATGAGAATGTATTAGTTGAATTGTTGTGTTAAAGATAACAACATGCAAGAGAATTTCAAAAATATGTAGAATAAAGGCGATGTTCGCTGTTTGTTTCGCTTAAATTCGTATTCTGAAATACGCTTTCGAATTTATAATCCGGTGTCTTGTCTATTAAATACCATTGGGTTTATGCGTGATTTGTCTCGACAGACCAAAGTCTTTTCTCATGGAAGGAGCGAAGATGAAAAACCGGATTAAATGCTCAAAAAATAAGCCGCCATGTTTCTAAAATATGAGATTTTAAAGGGAAGGTACGCTCATGAATGAGCGTTTGACCAGAAGCTCACATGCGCCAAGAGACTGGAGTGGCCATAAAGAGACATCGCAAGATAGCGAGGTAAGGAAACTGGTAGAAAATAATCGCGAGGAACATATATAGATAGATAAATAGATAGGTCAAAGTAAAGATATCTAGATATGTAAGAATAAAATGATATATATATATATATATATATATATATATATATATATATATAGATATGAATCAACTAGATAGATAAGTGGGTACGAGGTTGTTGCAAAAATAATGGTCGTTCGAAGATTTCTCAGACGCCATTCGCAGAGTATTAGAAAGGTGAAAAAGCTCGATAAATGTGTTCCTCATGACTCAATGAAAATTAAAAACTTAAGCATTTTGAAGTTTGCTCGGTGCTCTTTCTGTGTAACACAAATGAATCACCAAATAGTCACTTGCGATGAAAAGTTGATCCTTTATGGTAACCGTAAAAGATCAGATCAACGGCTTGATCATGATAAGATCTCCCAAATATTTCCCAAAGCCAAAATTGCGTTAGCAAAAGATTATCGTTACTGGCTGGCGGTCTGCGACTGGTGTTATCCACTACAGCTTTTTGGAAGCCAATCAAAGCATTAATGCATAGCTTTGCTGCAATCAACTTGATGAAATGTGTGCAAGCATGCAAAAAATGAGACCGACACTATAGATAAATAGATAGATAATCAATGAACTGAGATAGATAGATAGATAGATAGATAGATAGATAGATAGATAATCAATGAAATGAGATAGATAGATAGATAGATAGATAGATAATCAATGAACTGAGATAGATAGATAGATAGATAGATAGATAGATAGATAGATAGATAGATAGATAATCAATGAACTGAGATAGATAGATAGATAGATAGATAGATAGATAGATAGATAGATAGATAGATAGATAGATAATCAATGGACTGAGATAGATAGATAGATAGATAGATAGATAGATAATCAATGTACTGAGATAGATAAATAGATAGATAGATAGATAGATAGATAGATAGATAATCAATGAAGCGAGATAGATAGATAATCAATGAACCGAGAGAGATAGATAGATAATCAATGAAGCGAGATAGATAGATAGATAGATAATCAATGAACCGAGATAGATAGATAGATAATCAATGAACCGAGACAAATAGATAGATAATCAATGAACAGAGATAGATAGATAGATAGATAGATAGATAATCAATGAACAGAGATAGATAGATAGATAGATCGATAATCAATGAACAGTGATAGATAGATAGATAATCAATTAACTGAGGTAGATAATCAATTTACTGAGATAGATAGATAATCCTGGAACTGAGATAGATAGATAGAAAATGGATAGATAGATAATCAAGGAACTGAGATAGATAGATAGATAGATAGATAGATAGATAGATAGATAGATCGATCGATCGATCGATAGATAGATAGATAGATAGATAGATAGATAGATAATCAAGGAATTGAGATAGATAGATAGATAATCAAGGAACTGAGATAGATAGATAGATAGATAGATAGATAGATAGATAGATAGATAGATAATCAAGGAATTGAGATAGATAATCAACGAACAGAGATAGATAGATAATCAATGAACAGAAATAGATGATAATCAATGAACTAAGATAAATAGATAGATTATCAATAAACTAAGATAAACAGACAGATAATCAAGGAACTGAGATAAATAGATAAATCATCAAGGAACTAAAATAAATACATAGATAAACATCAAGGAACTAAGATGAATAGATAGATAATCAAAGAACTGAGATAGATAGATAGATAGATAGATAGATAGATAGATAGATAGATAGATAATCAATGAACCGAAATAGATAGATAGATAGATAGATAGATAGATAGATAGATAATCAATGAACTGAAATAGATAGATAGATGGATAGATAGATAGATAATCAATGAACCGGAAATAGATAGATAGATAATCATTGAACAGAGATAGATAGATAGATAGATAGATAATCAATGAACAGAGATAGATAGATAGATAATCAATGAGCAGAGATAGATAGATAGATAATCAATAAACTGAGATAGATAGATAATCAATTAACTGAAATAGATAGATAGATAGATAGATAATCAATGAACTGAGACAAATAGATAGCCAGTCAATGAACTGAGATAAATAGATAGATAATCAATGAACTGAGATAGATAATCAACAAACTGAGATAGATAGCTAGACATATAATCAATGAACCGAGATAGATAGATAGATAATCAATGAACTGAGATAGATAGATAATCAATGAACTGAGATAGATAGATAATCAATGAACTGAGATAGATAATCAAGGAACTTATATAAGTAGAAAGATAATCAAGGAACTTAGATAGATAGATAGATAGATAGATAGATAGATAATCAAGGAACTGAGATAGATAGATAGATAGATAGATAGATAATCAATGAAGCGAGATAGATAGATAATCAATGAACCGAGAGAGATAGATAGATAATCAATGAAGCGAGATAGATAGATAGATAATCAATGAACCGAGATAGATAGATAATCAATGAACCGTGACAGATAGATAGATAATCAATGAACAGAGATAGATAGATAGATAATCAATGAACAGAGATAGATAGATAGATAGATAGATAGATAGATCGATAATCAATGAACAGTGATAGATAGATAGATAATCAATTAACTGAGGTAGATAATCAATTTACTGAGATAGATAGATAATCCTGGAACTGAGATAGATAGGCAGATAGATAGATAATCAAGGAACTGAGATAGATAGATAGAAAGATAGATAGATAGATAAATAGATAGATAGATAGATAGATAATCAAGGAATTGAGATAGATAATCAACGAACAGAGATAGATAGATAATCAATGAACTGAGACAAATAGATAGCCAGTCAATGAACTGAGATAAATAGATATATAATCAATGAACTGAGATAGATAATCAATAAACTGAGATAGATAGCTAGACAGATAATCAATGAACCGAGATAGATAGATAGATAATCGATGAACTGAGATAGATAGATAGATAGATAATCAATGAACTGAGATAAATAGATAGATAATCAAGGAACTGAGATAGATAGATAGATAATCAAGGAACTGAGATAGATAGATAGATAGATAATCAATGAACTGAGATAGATAGATAATCAATGAACTGAGATAGATAGATAATCAATGAACTGAGATAGATAATCAAGGAAATTAGATAAGTAGAAAGATAATCAAGGAACTTAGATAGATAGATAGATAGATAGATAGATAGATAATCAAGGAACTGAGATAGATA